>JAODAL010012708.1:0-94309 GCA_025379985.1 Phyllomedusa bahiana
ATACCGGTATCATACGAAAACATCACAGATACTTTGGTTTTTTTACTTTTGCGCACCCACTTTTTTTCATTGCCCGCAGCATCCACGTAAATCTTAAAACAGCAATTCTATAGTCACCACAGGTGAATTAAAAAGGTGCAAAAAATCCCCGGTTTTTTAAAACCAAAAACAAAACAGATGGGGGTTTTTTTACTTTTGCGCCCCCACTTTGTTCATGACTGGGAAAACCGCGAAAATTTTAAAAAAGCAATTCATAGTCACCAAAAGGTAAATTTAAAAAGGGTCCCAAAAAAAACCGTGTATTAAAAGAAAACAATAACAGATACGTTTTTTTTTTGACTCTTGCGCACCCAGCTTTGTTCATTGCCCCGCAGTTTTCCATTTTTAAAATCTTAAAAAAAGCAATTTTTAAAGTCCCCACAGGTAAATTAAAAGGTGAAAAAAATATCGTGTTTTAATACGAAAACATAACAGATATTTTGTTTTTTGCATTTTCCCAGCCCAAATTTTTTTTGATAGACACCTTGCATTAAAATTTGAATCCACAATTTTTTTTTGGGATTAGAGGGATTTGAGAATAGCTTGATTTGCCATCTTTTAATAAGAGACTTTCCAAAACTATTCCATACCCCCTCAAATTTTTAAATTTCTGAACATGGAGCAAAATTGCAGGGGGTAAGCGAGAAAAGAGGGGGTAGCACACGGAGGTAGGGTTTACGAAAAAGGGTTCCTTTTTCCCAGTCCCTGGGGGAAAACACGCACCCAAGGGGTTCGTCTTTGGGCAGGACCGTCGGGCCCCTGAAAATGGGCTGGGTAGGGCCCTGTGAATCAAGTAACGAACCGCGCCAATTTTCCTTCAGGGGTTTAAATCCCAACCCTGCATCAGAAAGTCTTACCTCCTCATCCTCGTAGTCCCCGGCCCAAAAAATTGTCGTATAAAGGCATCATCAGCACCCGCCCAAACATGAAGCAGCCCAAATGTCAACTCGTGTCCCCCACCACGGGATAACCCCATTGTCTGGGGACCTCTTTGATGACAAAATGCGGTTGGGGTCAGAAGGCATGTTAAAAAAAATCAAGGGGATAATTAGTCTGCTCTGACGCCCATTTACTGATCCCATAGAGGGGGGAAAGGGGAAGCCGGTAAACGCAAAAACCCCCGGGTCGGCACCCCTTGCAGTGCCCCTTGCTTTACCCGGGCAGCTTTGGATCAAAAAAAGTCAGGCCCGCCCCAAGTCACCTGTGTTGAAAAATGAGGGATGATAAAGACATTGCGGATCCATCCGTTTTTTTCCCCACGAATTTGTTTGGGCGAGCGCTTCTTTCATGGACGAGGAGGAAGACGAGGGGTTTTTGTGTCAATACAGGCCCCCGCCCAAAAAGGGAGAGGGGGGTCGCAAAAGGCCCCGCTGAAAATTGTTTCCCCCCAGCCAGGGTCAGCGAAAACCCCCCGCTCCTCGTTTATCGCCGCAAAATAAAAATTTAAAAATAATAATAATCTTTTTTTCTATAGCGCCAACATTTTTCCGCACCCACTTTAAAATTAAAGGGGTAAACATAAAAATTTTCCTTAAAAATTTAAAAAGTACTTACAAATAACACAAGGTGTGAGGGCCCGCCGGAGAGCTTACAATCTATTGGGGTGTAGGGGGGGAAACAACGGAAAAAGGGTCCCAAATTTTTTACAAGGGTTTCCAACCATGTTTCATAAAAAGGGGGGGTTTTTCATGAAAAATGGTTTAAACCCTCCCACCCGACTGTCCCAACTATAAACAATAATCCTGGAGTCCCCAAAGGGGCAGGGATTTGACAGTTTTGTTGTGAACCAGTTGGGGATTTTTGGGGGGCCAGACCGAGAAATGAAATTTTCGGGGCCCTCTTAAAACTGTGAGGGTTGTGAATGTGCCTGATGGGCCCGCGGTAGCAATTCCAGAAAATTTTGGTCCCCGCACGGGGAAATTTTTGGGGCCCGGGCAGGGGAGGTTCGGATGTTTTTGAGGAATGTGCTTTATCATCAGCAGAGGGGAGAGCAGGGGTAGGGCGGTAGACAGAGAACTAGGGAGGAGAGTGGGAGGAGAGCGGGAGGAGAGCTTTATGGGTGAGAGGGGCGTTTTTTTAAAACTGTAACCTGTACTGGATGGCAACCAGTGCAGGACTGACACAGGTAGGGGCATCAGAAATAGCGGCTAGAAAAGAAAACAACCCCGGCTGCTGCATTCGGGAAACAGATTGGAAGGGGAGATTTTTTGCAGAAGGGAGCCCCGATAAGAAAGGGGAGTTGCGGGAAAGTCAAGACGAGAAAAAATAAAGCATTAATGAAAAGTTTGATTTCTTTTCCACAGTGAGAAAGGGAAAAAAATTTTTTGGAATTTTTCTTGGGGTTTGCTTGACAGGAGCGGAAAAGGGGGTTTGGGGAAATATGGGGAGAAGGCAAAAAAAAAAAAAATCAGAATCAAAAAGGTCCAGGCCCTCTCAAGCCGGGGCCTTTTTGAACAAGCCCCTGTTTCACCCAGCGTGTCAAAAAGCCCCCTTTTGCCGTAAACCAAAAGTAAGGCAAGAACCTTAATGGTTAACCACCCCCAAACATTCAAAGTCATATGCAGCGAATGCATAAAGTTGAAATGGGGGCAACATTTGGGCCAAAAAAGCCAGACCGACCCCGGGCCTCCAACCACTGTCCCCCCTCGCTCCGCCTCCTCCTCCTCCGCCACCACCAAACTTTTCCTCAGCGCCCATTCTCCCAGGTCATAAATCGGGGATCACCTCCGCTTCACCTCCACCTTCGCCCGAGTACAAACCAGCACCACCAGAGACCCATCCTCCCCCCTTTCCCCTTCCGCCATTTTTTGACGACCGCCCCGCCGTACAGCGGCCATTTCCTAGCAGCCAGCCTTCGTCTTCCGGGTTTTTGGGGACGGGAAGAAACATTTTAAACCCCAAAACCCCATCCCAAAGCCAAAACCCCTGAATGTCGGCATTCCCGGGCCCTTTTTGGCCTTGGAAATGTTGCCTTTTCCGTCTGGTGGACACAGATGGGTTCCCCATGTCAGGGCCCCTTGCCTCCCCCCCAAAATACCAGATCCGACAGGCTTTCTTTGCCAGAAAACCTCCCTGCCCTGGCCGGCCACGTGTAAATCAAAAATTTTAAAGCCCCCGTTGTCTGCATCTTTGCCCGGGAAAAAAGCCCATCCCCACCCACCGACACATGGACTAGAAAAGAAACGGCCAAGGCCCCTAAACCTCTGTGACAGCTCACGGGGTTAGCTGGGGGGTTTTTCCCTGGGGGGGTGACGGTGGCCTCAGGCTCGGCGCACCTCTTCAAAACCGCGGGGATGGGGGCGGGGCCCCTTTCCCCCCAAGGGGTCCTCTGGGGGCAATCAGTCCCCCAGAGACCCCGGGTTTGGTTGAAATTAATCTCCCTTTGGAGACCGCCCACACACAGCAGGACTGGGAGGGCCTTTTCCGCAACAAAACCGAGCGCGGCTGGTGGAAGAACCTTGGCCGGGCAAGGTGGTTTGGATAACGGCGAAACCCTGCTGGCCCCCCCTTAAGATGGGTGGGCCTGGGGGAAAACACCCCTTGCCTGGCAAAAGTTTTAACCTTGTCTTCCAAAATTTTCTAAAGAGCTCCCCGGGGTCGGGAAACTGCCTGCGGGAAGAAGGCTCAGGCCTAAATTCGAAACTTCCGCCTTTTCCCCCCTGCTTCGTCCCGCCGGGTTTGCGTTGCCCAGCTGGGCCTCCCCCGTCAACCGTCTCTTTGGGTTGAGGGTGGCAAAAACCGGGAAAATTCCCCCCTAAAAAGGGCCCCCAGCAATTGGGGCCCAGCAGCGAAAAGCCATTACCAGTACGAAGTGCCATGCCTAAAAACCCAGCGGTGGGGGCCTGGGGTGTTGAGCCACCAAAGGGAGACGGGGTAAAAAGAGCCCCTGCCCCATCCTTGCCATTTTTTGAAGAACCCCCAAAAAATGGTCAGGGGACGATCCCCTTTTTCAGAAAGAACATTTTTGGTGATCTTAGTTTGGAAGGGATCGTTAACCCTTTTGAAACACCCGTCCCGCCAGCGACGGGGGAGGAGACGGACACAGATGCAGACAGGGAAACCCTTTCCCCCTTTCCTAAAATCCACAAGGCCCAAAAGTTTCTAAAATTTTATCTCTTCATTAGGCAGGGTTCCCGGGGGCCGAGCTAGTGAAAAAGGGGCAAACCCCAGCTCTCAGGGGGCATCTCTGAGGCAAGTCAGGGCTGTGTTGAAGCTGTTTCCGGAGGAAGCGGAGGAGGAAGGGGGTTTCCCAAAAAACCAACGTCCCCCGCCTTGGAAAAGGGATGGCGTGAATTTGAGGCAATTAGCAAGATGAGTTTTTCTAGTGCCCCAACCCCGAGGCCCTTTGGGGAAATCAAGGCTCCATCTCTCACATGAGTGCTTGGATGCCCCCCATTTCCTCCCAAAATGATCCTCGGGAAAAGGCCCTCAAAATTTAACAACATTTCTGGGGTCCAAACCCCCCCCGGATCCCCGGTTTCAAAAAAAAAACTCAGCACTTTCCTTCCACCCACCCAAAAAAAGAGTAAAATCAGGAAATGGAGGGCCTTGATGATTTATCAACTGGAGACATCGGGTTTCGTCTGCTTCACGTTCCTCCAAAAGCCGGTTTGGGAAAAACATCAGCGAAAGGGGACAAACAGTAAGTGCCAAGAGCCGTCGGCAGCAGCAGCAGGCAAGGTGGGAGAAGCCTTTAAAGGGTGACCTCTGGCAATCTTTATTAAAAAACCCCACCTCACCAACGCATTTCAATTTAGGGACACATCCAAAACACAGAGACCACTTTAAAATCATTGGGGCACGACTATCTGCGTCTCAACAAATGATGTTTTTGGATGTGTTCCCGGGCCCAATAAAACTTTTTGGTTTTCCAAAAAGGGCATGGCCCGAGCTCGCTCGCCAAGGGCCCTAAAAGGGTTTTCCTGCCAGCAGCCAGCCTCATACTAAACGGAAAACCCTTCCCGCACAGCTGGAGGAGTCATTAAAAAACAAACGCATCCGCCCTTTTTACAAAATAATGTGGGGGCGTTTTAACCCTTTTACAAGATGAAAACAGGCAAAGGGGTTTTCCCATGATGTTGTGGCCCCCAAAATTTCCGAGGTCACCGATTAAATTGTGGGCTACTTCACATTCCTCTCCAAACAAAATGGCCCCCTTGAAAAAATTTTTTTTAAAATTTATCAGTTCTTTCGCAATTTTTTTTCTCAATTTTCCCAAACAGTTTATTTTTCTGGTTTTTTCTGGAGGAAATAAAAGACACCAAGGTTTCATTTACAAAACCATATTCCATTTTACTCAAATTCAATTTTTTAAAATTTTTTTCATTGTCAATGGTTTTTGGGGGCATGTTTCCTCACAATTTTTAACAGTGGGCCCGAGAAGTCAAAATTTATAATTTTTTTTTGGGGCATGTTGCGTGAGATTTCAGCAATAAACTGGGCCTTTTGGGAAAAGAAATGTGGGTTCAAGTGGGGATTTCTCCCTTTACAATTTTTTTTAAAAGTGGGGGAAGGGCATTTTTATAAATTTTTTTGGGGCATGCTTTCTTTGAAAAGCAGCCAAAACTAAAGGTTTCCCATTCTAAAAAATGTTGTTTTCTAAAAAGGGCATTTGTTTTTTCACAATTGTCCCCCAAAAAGGGTCAAGGGTCATGCTTTTTAATTTTTTGGGGGCATTTTGCGTGGGCATTCAGCTTTTACCCACGGGCCTATCCCCAAAAAAAGTTAAATTTTTTAACAGACATTTGTTTTTTTCACAATGGCAAGAGTAGCTCAAGGGTGATGGGGCTGTCAGAAAAAGGAATAGGGAGGGCACAGTTAATGGGCACATAACAAAATGACGTTTTTTTTCAAGATCTTTAACCCTAGCTTCCCCTCCTTTTTTTTGAGACAACCCATTTTAATACAATTAAAAAAGAAAAAAAAGAAAAAGGTGGGGTTTCCCTCCGATATTAAAAATTTGGGGGTTTTAGAATTAAAAAACTAAAAACAAAAATTTCAAGACAAAAAAGCTGTTAAAAAAAAAAATTTCCCCCTTTAATTGTACAAGGGAGGTCAGGAAAAACTTTACCAGATGTTTGGGTTTTTTCAGAGGAATGGGTTTTGGACACGGACAGAGAACAAAGAAAAAAGACCATTTCCTCCACCCCGTTGAGAAAATGAGAAAAAAAATGCCCAAATAAAGGGGACCTGGGTGTAACAGGGGCGTTAACCACCAGTATTTTCCAAGTTAAGCTCAAATTTGGGCCCCCACTCATACGGGGGGGCAAGCGCTACCCCTGGGATTTTACGTGTACTGAGGAAGGCTGGGTTTTCACCCTTCCGCTTCCGCACCTGCTTCAGCACGACAGTTTTTTTGTTGCTGCCTCATCAGGGGATTTTAAAACCCGCTTTAATAAGATGACGGAAAGCCAGCCCCGGGCTCTCACCGCAAACCCCCGTAAAAACCCCGGGCCCCGGTCATGCTTTTTGGGCCCGGACAGGTAAAGTTTCCCCCGTTCCCCGTGAAACTAAAATGGTGGGTTTAAAGACTCCTTTTTTGGGACTTTTTTAAAAGTGGGGGCAAGAGGTTTTGGGGGTCATGCTGTGGCCCCCGGGCAGGGATAACAATGTCCCCGTGAAACTAAAATGGTGGTTGAAAGACTTCCCTTTTTTTCCCGGGACTTTTTAAATGTGGGGGTCATGCAGGGTTTTGGGGGGTCATGCTGTGGGCCCAGGACAGGGAAAGTCAATTTCCAGTAAAAAAAAATGGTTTTTTGAAAACTCCTTTTTTCCCGGGACTTTTTTAAAAAAAAGGGGTTTTCAGGTTTTGGGGGTCATGCTTGCCCAGGACAAAGGGATGTTTTAAAGTCCAGTTTAAACTAAAAGGTGGTTGAATGACTCCTTTTTCCGGCACTTTTTAAATCTGGGGGTTTTTGCAAAGGGTTTGGGGGTCATGCCGTGGCCCAGGACAGGGATAGTCAATGTCCATGAAACTAAAAAGGGGGTTGAAAGACTCCGTTTTCCGGCCCCTTTTTAAAAAGTTGGGGGGCATGCATTTTGGGGGGGTCCCTGCTGGGCCCAGGGGCAAGGGATAGTCAATGTCCAGGTGAAACTAAAATGGTGGTTGAAAGACTCCTTTTTCCGGGACTTTTTAAATGTGGTGGTCATGCCGGTTTTTTGGGGGCCCTGCGTGGCCCAGGCCAAGGGATAATCAATTTCCCGTTCAACTAAAAAAAGGTGGTTGAAAGACTTTCCTTTTTTTTGGCACTTTTTAAAAAGTGGGGTCAGCAGGTTTGGGGCTCAGCGCTTTTCCCGGACAGGGGTATTTTAATGTCCAGTTTTTAATTTAAAAAGATTTTTTTCAAATTTTATAAATGCCCCTTTTGGCACTTTTTTAAATTTTTGGTGATGCAGGTTTTTGGGTCAAGCGTTTGGGACAAGACCCGGGAAAAGTGAATGGTGTTTTACTTTTTTTTCCCCGTGGCCTTTTTAAAAGCCAATGTTGTGCCAAAAAAGTAGCACGGAAACCATTTTTACTGTTTTGGGGGGGTTAATTTCCCCCCCCTTTTCCACCCGGTTTGGGGGTAAGAATGAAAGGGGTTGGGATCTCCCCATGACTTTAAGGGCCCTCGGAGATGAAACGCTGGGCCCTATCCCAAAACCTTATCATGGTGGCCCGACTAAACCTATCGATCGATGCGATAGCCAACGTAAACGCTCAACCCCTACATATGAAAGGGCCGCAGATTTTTTTGTACCCAATTTCAGAACCTTATATTTATCCAAAAATTGAACCTCATTTTTCCAAGTGGAAAGCCCCAAAAACCAGTGTTCCAGGCTTTCTTGCAATTTATGACATCTTCCATAATTGCACTACCCTGCATGCTTGGGGTCCCTCTCAAAAATAAAGCCCTTTGTTTTTTGATCCCTTACACTGCTAATTTATCCCTTACACTATAAACACTAAAAAAAAACATTAAATAAAAGAGGACCCAAAACTGACCTGCGGGCCCCACTCACACCGAGACCACTCAATAGGAGTCATTTAAACCCCCACCTCTGAGTATGATCCGATAGCCAGTTTTTAATCCAATTACCCTGTTAATTTTTAACCCAATGGATTTTAATTTAACCCCCAACAAACCCCTTTTAGGGACAGTGTCAAATGCCTTTGCAAAGGGCAAAAAACCCCCATATCCACTGCCCACCCCACTATCCAGGAAATTCTACTCACCCTTTTATAAAAGCCAAAACAGGTTGTTTTGACAACTTCTGTCCTTAGTAAAACCATGCTGGCAATAACTTATAACATTGTATTTTTCAACATATTCCTGCATATAGTCCCTTATGAGCCCCTCAAACATTTTTCCCACAACAGCTTACTGGTCTATAATTACCTGGGCAAGATTTGGAGCCTTTTTTGAAGATGGGAACCACATTTGCCTTGCTGTCTTCGGGCACTATATCAGTCACCAGAGAATCTCTAAATATCATATACAGGTGCACACCGATAACCAAGCTGAGCTCTTTAAGAACTCTTGGGGTGTATGCTATCAGGGCCTGGAGCCTTGTTCACATTAAGCTTATTTAACTTGGCTTGGACCATTTCTACACTGAGCCAATCAATTATAGCAGATGATGTATTAACAGTACTGGCACCACCTACATCTGCACTGGGCCCACCCCCATCAACTGCTTTCTCATCATTAGTATATACTGAGCTGAAGAACCTATTTAGTACTTCTGCCTTCTCCTGGTCCCCAGTGACCAGCTCCCCATTACAGTTTTTTAAGGGTCCTACATAGTGGTGGATATCAGTTGTACACAGTCTTTGAAGACATATAATCGATTACAGTAAAGTTACATCTAGTGACTCACAGGAGATGTCTCTGAATAGTTGTTCCCTTCTTTAATGAGTTGTCCTCTTTCCCTTTTTCTTCTCCCTCTGTCCCAGACTGCCGTGATGTCTTCTCCCAGCCACGACGCTTCAAAAATTTACAAAACAAACAAACATCCAATTCCCTATTGCTGTATGAACTAGCACTTCTAATGGTAATAATGACCCCTTTCTGCCTCTACCAGTAAAGTGCCCCCAAACAGCTATGGGGTTCCCATTTGTGCAAGTTTTAGTCTTGGTTTGCATTCCCATATAAGAGATAGTTAAATCCACCAAAATAGTATGTATGTACACCTCCAAACTAGGTAGACAGATAGGGAAAACCCATTTTAGGTAGATAGTCCTCAATGTAGGTGTATAGCCCCTCATTAGGTAGACTTATACATCCCCAATGGGTAAATATCTAGGTCCCCTATTAAGTAGATAGGTAGTTATATAGACCTCCCAATAAGTAGAAATATAGGTTCATAGTATGTAGTTATAAAGGCCCCCTGTAGGTTGGTAGGTTGGTAGGTATATAGGGCCTTTGTAGGTAGGTAGGAATATAGACCCTTCCAGTCAGCAGGTAGGGATAGAGGCACCTCAGTAGATAGATATAAGCTCCCTGAAGGTAGATATAGCATCCCTGTAGGTAGATATAGCTCTCTTGTAGCTATGTATATGCCCACTGTAGGTAGATATAGGCCTCTATAAATGTACATATATGCCTCCTGTTGGTAAATATATATGCGCCCTGTAGGTAAATATATGTCCACTTTAGGTAGGCGTATGCCCCCTGTAGTTTATTATTATTAATGTATGCCTCCTGTAGGTTATTTCTATTAATATATGCCCCTTGTAGGTAATTATTACTAATATATGCCCCCTGTAGGTAAATATATGTCCCCTTTAGGTAGGTATATGCCCCTTGTATGTAGGTGTATTCCCCCTGTAGTTTATTATTATTAATATATGCCCCCTGTAGGTAATAATTATTATTAGGTGCCCCCTGTAGGTAATTATTACTAATATATTGCCCCCTGTAGTAAAATATGCGCCTCCAGCAAAGTTTAAATGAAAATAAAAAAAAAGTACTCACCTCTCCATGTTCCTTCTCCACGGAGCTAGTTTCGGTGTAAGCGGTGTGACGTCATCACACCGCTTACACCGGCCACAGCTCCCAGGGATCCCCTGGGCTGGAAGCCTAAGCTTCCAGACTAAGAGACCCAGTGTCACAGGGGGCGTGGTGACAGCTGTGAATCACGGCCCCCTGCGACACTAATGTGTATGTACAGCGCTCACTGAGCGCATGTATATACAAGGGAGAAGGAAACATTTTTTTTGGGCTTCAATTTTACAGCGTTCGCCATGCAGGGGAGAAAACAGGATAACTTTATTATGCGGGTCGGAACAATTACAATGATATAAATTTTATATAGTTTTTTATGTTTTATTACTTTTACACAATAGAAATGCGTTTATAAAAAATTTAATTTTTATGTCTTCATGGTCTGCTAGCCATAACTTTTTTTAATTTTCTGTGTATGGAGCTGTGTTCGGGCTTGTTTTTTGTGGAATGAGATGCTTTTTTTTTAGATCCTTTTGGCATTTATATTTGTTTTTGATCGCTTTTAAATCTGTTTATTGGAAGGCAGGGTGAAAAAAATACTGCAACCCTAGTAGTGTTTTTTATTTATTTTTTTTAAGAGTGATCACAATGCAGTATATAATGGGTATGGAAAGTATTCATACCCCTTTAAATTTTTCACTGTTTGTTTCATTGCAGCCATTTGGTAAGATCCCAAAAGTTAATTTAATTTATACTCTGCACCCCCCTCCATCTTGAAAGAAAAAACCCAGAAATGTAGATATTTTTGCTAATTTATTAAAAAAGAAAAACTAAAATAACACATGGTCTTAAGTATTCAGACCCTCAGTATTGAGTAGAAGCACCTTTTGAGCTAGTACAGCCATGAGTCTTCTTGGGAATGATGCAACAAGTTTCTTACACCTGGATTTGGGGATCCTCTGCCATTCCTCCTTGCAGATCCTCTCCAGTTCCCTCAGGTTGGATGGTGAACGTTGGTGGAAAGCCATTTTCAAGTCTCTCCAGAGATGCTCAGTTGGGTTTAGGTCAGGGCTCTGGCTGGGCCAGTCAAGACTGGGCACAGAGTTGTTCTGAAGCCACTGCTTTGATATTTAGCTGTGTGCTTAGGGGCATTGTCTTGTTGGAAGATGAGATGAGTGAAAAATTTAAAGGGGTCTGAATACTTTCCGTACCCACTGTATATGACCAGTTAGTTTTACTCTGTGGGTCAATACGATTATGGCGATACCCAATTTATATAGTTTTTTTATTTATTTTTGCATCGCTAGCTTCTAATAGCAATAACTTTTTAAATTTTCAATATACAGAGCTATTTAAGGGATTTTTTGCGAGATGAACTGCCATTTTAATTGCTATCACTTTGGTGTTTATATGACTTTTTGATCGCTTTTTGTTCTATTTCATGTGCTAAGGGATGAATAACAATTATGTGATTGTTTTTTTTTTTTACAGCATTCACCGTGTGGGTTAATTAACATAACAGATATATAGGGTGAGTTGTTACACAGGCAGTGATACCAAATAGGAGTACTTTATTTATTTTTGATCTTTTTGGGGGCGATTGGTGTTTGTAAGGAGGAAAAGGGCGATGTACTTGTTTTTATTTTTTGTTTTTGTATTTTACTTTTTTTTTACTTTTTAACATTTTTTTTACTTTTCCCCACAGAGGATTTATATCATTGATCTTCAGATCACTGAAACAATAGAGGTGAGTACATAGCAGAACTGCGATGTACTGGTCTCTATGACAACTGTCACTCACCATGCCTGCACTTTGTCTAGGACGTATCGGTCCGTTCACTTGCGGGAAGTCACTTTTTGCTAGGACGTTCTGGTACGTCCACTGTCTGGAAGAGGTATTACCACCATAGAGTTTGATAACATATTATGCAGGTCCTACCGCCAAAACCCACACCGATCTTGGAAATAGCCCCCTGAAAGTTACAGCTCAGAATGGAGAGTTGATCAGTTGCACATCATTCTCCATTCTGTTCTGTAAGATCTTCGAGTACAGCTAAACACAGCACTCACCTGTACGCAGAACTCACAAAACAGAATAAAGAATTGTGCGCAAGTATGAACGCCTCTCAATTCTGTGCCATAACTTTCAAGGGCTCATTCCCGATATAGGAGCAGTTCCCAATCAGACTTTGATGGCATGTACCATCACCAATATGCCATCAACAGCCCTTTAACAACATCATTCCCCCCAAAAAAAAAATTAAAGTTGATCTCAGACTGAGGGTACTAAAAATGTAACAACGAAAAATTATAACTAATACTGCAAAAAAAAACTTCCCATACAGCTATGTAAAAAAGAAGTTCTGGCTATCCAAATGCATGTGCCTTCAGGAATTTTTCAGATATTCTATTTTTTGCCTTATGGAGAGATGGAAATCAAACACCTGGAATAGAACATACAAAATCATTATCCCCTCAAAATGGAAAACTTTGGAGGACAAATTTGATGCCTCCATGCCCATACGAAACCACATATAGAACAGCAGGGCATGTATACCATAAGTTAGTTCCAAAAGTTCAGAGAAGCAGATAAGCAAAAAGAATTATAGATTATAAAATGTATAGTTTATTGAGATAATCAATAATCAAAATTAAGTTAAAAAAAATCAGAAAAGCAGATCATGCAATAAAAGGCATATAGGGCGATATGTATGTGCGCAGAAGTCTGGCGTCTTTTCAACCTGAAAACTGGCGTAGCCCTGTTTGCTAGATTTTTAATCAGGCGCACTCCAATATTAGGCGCATTATAAAACGCCCGTAGCACTTTGTAATGCGCCTGAGATCAGAGGGTGTGCTGGAGGCGCGTCGCACTACAACCATATGAAGCTACACATTTATCACTGTTTATCAGCAAATTCTGGAGCATTACTGCTGGAACAAGTAGACCACTGAGCCAGAAATGTCGCTTTGTAGCTAGAAAGTGCTAAATCTATGACCAGCAGTAGAACAGGTTCATAGATTTAGGAACATTCTACGCTACTAATGCGCGCAAAAAAAATGCCACCTGGGAGCCAAAAATCATACATTGCAGATGTGTATATTTTATTTGAGACAATAAAGAGGTTCCCCCGTCTGGCTGTTATACAGAGCCTGCTCTTCACAGCCAGCTTCAGGCTCCCACTTCCTGCAAAGGCTGTGGGTGACTCTACAGCAGTGACTGACATTTCAGCTCTGCTTTTCCTAGCTACACCTGCTATAAGGACATTGATGGTGGAGGGGCTGTCATAGCAGGGCACAAGGCTATAGAGCTCAAAAAGGTTACAGTTTTTCTGTGCTACAGATAAGACCCAGCAAGGACTGCTAGAGCAAAGAGGTGGTTGGTAATCTAGAAAAAACCTTTTGTAAACAAGCAGAAGATAATAACTATAGACAAAAAGGTAAGAATTTTGCTCACCGCCTCCTGTAGTATGAACCCTGCAATCAAACTGGCGCTCGCAAGGTTTCACCCGGCCACAGGTATACTTGTAAAGTTCCAACAGAGAAAAACAGGTTCCTCTGTTTTTCTCTGTTAGGGCTTGTCCCCACGGCAAGGGTGTTCGGACGGTTTTTCAGCCGGTTTGCGGTTTTTCAGACCGCCTGAAAAACCGGCCGAAAATGAGCACAATGGGGCGCTATGGAAAACCCGTGCAGCAGTCCCCACTGCACGGGTTTTCCGCCCGGCAGTTTTGCCGCCCGCGGTCCGCTCAAAAAACATTGAGCAAGCACCAAGATCCGTCCGAAAACCGGACGGAATGTGTGCTTCTCAATGGGAGGGAGGAGGGCTCTTCTCCGCTCATCACGGAGAAAAGCCGTCCCCCCCGCGGCCGTGGGGACAGCCGCAAAACAGGACAAATACTGGCCGGCAAACCGGACGGTATTTGTCCTATGCCGTGTGAACGCGCCCTTAGAAGATAAGAACTGCTCTAACTTTGAAATGAAGCATATCCGTTTTGTTCCCTATACAGGCAGTCCCCGACTTACACCGTTGTGACTTACATCTGTCCCCTAGTTACAAACAGAGACTCATGGGGCATGCTGGTACTTGTAGTTCCATATTCCACAGTAAATAGTAGCTGTGCAACGACAAGTTCCAGCATGCCACAGCAGCACATGAGGTGAAAATGAGGTGAAAACTTCTTAACAGGGGCACAGACAGCAAAAAAAAATTAAAAAACTTTCCCTGCACTAGCCGAAACTAAAAAAGCTGGAGTTCCATTTAACAAATATACTTGTTCTGACTTACATACAAATTCATCTTAAGAACAAACTTCCAGTCCCTATCCCGTTCATAACCCGGGGACTGCCCGTACACATTAGACAGATAACGGATTCTCATATGGCCGGAGGTTGACATAGGAGGTGCAGAGTTATCAGTTGCACCTTGACATTTGCACCTGAAGAGATCAAATAAGACATCATAGTTATAAATAGTCCATGAAAAGTGGGGCCCTGTTTCAGCTTTTGTATTAGGGCTTAGGATTGCTTTTTATGTTAAAGATCTTGCAAAAACAAGTCACTTTGCAATATGTGTCCATTAACGATGTCCGACCTATTCATAGATATCCCCTCTTGTATGGGCTGCATCAGCTCCTCAGGTCGCTATAGCTACAGACCTGTTCAATCTCTCATGACAGGTTGCCAGCACTGGTTGCTATAGCTACAGACCTGGCTTCAATTGTAGCCTAGTGGAAGCCAGTAAACACGATCCTGAATTCAAAATGAAACCAAGAAAACAGGACGGAGTTAACATGAATCAATGTAGTGAGACAACCCCTTTAACTGGAACAAATTGTAAGGAACTTTGCAATAGCAGTGGGTTAAAAAATGTTTTGCCATGAGGCATCAACTAGCTTTCATTTGGGCAAAGTTACTACATTGTTCCTATATTACAACGTTTTCAAACATCTTTTTTTTTGCCACCTTT
The DNA here is from genome assembly GCA_025379985.1 of Phyllomedusa bahiana. Lineage (NCBI taxonomy): Eukaryota > Metazoa > Chordata > Amphibia > Anura > Hylidae > Phyllomedusa > Phyllomedusa bahiana. The sequence goes on from JAODAL010012708.1 coordinate 14,929, forward strand.
AAAAACAGTTTTCCTCATAATATACAGAAAATAATTCATTAGTTATAAATGAGGGGACGCCACTTATCTTCAGAGACGGCGCCAGTAAAGCATTTTGAACCAAATGTACAGTCAATTACTTTTGCAGGTATTATGTCGCTGTTATTAAAGCCATTCCACATTGAAAAACAGTTGATGAATTATTAGCAGGTAGGACTGAAAGGTAATTTCAATTATCTTCATAGGCTACACTTTTCTTTCTGTAATTTTGCTTCCATGACCTGTCTCATTAAAGACAAATTTAATCTGGGGAAAAAAAATTATGCGTTTGCTATGCTTATTAAAGTAAAAAGCATTATTTTATGACATGCTGACAAATTGAGGTGGGATGTCAAAATTAAAATAAGGGAATGTGAACAGTAAATTATTGCACAATGGAGAGACTCATTTTAATAAATGTACTAAACACTGTATTAATCTCTTCTCCGCTGGAGGGGAGCTGGAATCCTACTATAGGACAGCATTTCCTTGTAAGTTCTTTTGATAAAAATTCCAGTAAGAAATAAAGTAATTGAGAAAATTTTATAGTGACCATATAGTGGTAGACACCAGTGTACACAGGCTCTGCAGACTGTATATTACCTCCATACAGTGACCCAAGTGTTGAACAGTGTACACAGGTCATCATACGTAACACCACCATACAATGACCATATAGTGGTAGGTACCAGTGTACACAGGCTCTGCGACTGTATATTACTCCCATACAGTGACCATATAGTGGTAGACACCTGTGTACACAGGCTCATCATACTGTATACTACCACCATACAGTGACCTTAGAGTGGTAGGTACCAGTGTACACAGGCACTGCAGACTGTATATTACCTCTATACAGTGACCATATAGTGGTAGACCCCAGTGTACACAGGCTCATCATACTGTATACTACCACCATACAATGACCATATAGTGGTATACACCCTCAGTGCAATGCACCCGTAGTACAGCCCGCAAATACAGTAATTCATAGCTCTCACTGAAAGCTCTGATTAGCTGCCGTTTTCCCCAATGTGTACTGTGCGCTGGAAGAAAAGTGACATGTAATAGTCTATGGGAGTCGGCACACACCGTTCTAGAAGTACACGCCGGCCAGCACATGCTTCTACAGTACAGCACATCACTATATGCCGCAAGACGCCAGGAAAAGCAGGTAGGATAACACAGGATAGGCTTAGATACTCAACACCAGCAGGTAGGATAACACAGGATAGGCTTAGATACTCAACACCAGCAGGTAGGATAACACAGGATAGGCTTAGATACCCAATGCCAGCAGGTAGGATAACACAGGATAGGATTCCTAACACCCCACGTCTCTGACCCCTCCCAACACCCCACATCTCTCCACCTCCTCCCCTCACCCCACATGTCTCTCACCCCCTCCCCCCAGCACCACACATCATGTGTCACCCCCAGCACCTCACATCATGTCACCCCCCCAGCATCCCACATCATGTCACCCCCCAGCATCCCACATCATGTCACCCCCCAGCATGTCACCCCCAGCATGGCACCCCCAGCATGTCATCCCCAGCATGTCACCGCACAGCATGTCACCCCCACAGCATGTCACCCTCACAGCATGTCACCCCCACATCATGTCACCCCCAGCATGTCACTCCACAGCATGGCACCCCACAGCATCCCTCCCCACAGCATGGCATCCCCAGTATGTTACACCACAGCATGTCACCCCCAGCATGTCACCCCACAGCATGTCACCCCACAGCATGTCACCCCACAGCATCCCTCCTCACAGCCTCCCCTTCCCACAGCATCCCTCCTCACAGCCTCCCTCCCACAGCCTCCCCTCCCCACAGCCTCCCCTTCCCACAGCATCCCTCCCCACAGCATCCCTCCCCACAGCCTCCCCTCCCCACAGCATCCCTCCTCACAGCCTCCCCTTCCCACAGCATCCCTCCCCACAGCATCCCTCCTCACAGCCCCCCCCCGCCACAGCATCCCCTCCTCACAGCCTCCCCTTCCCACAGCATCCCTCCTCACAGCCTCCCCTTCCCACAGCATCCCTTCCCACAGCATCCCTCCCCACAGCCTCCCTCCCCACAGCATCCCTCCTCACAGCCTCCCCCCGCACAGCATTCCTCCTTACAGCCTCCCCTTCCCACAGCATCCCCTCCCCTCCCACCCAGCCTCCCCTTCCCACAGCCTCCCCTTCCCACAGCATCCCTCCTCACAGCCTCCCCTTCCCACAGCCTCCCCTTACCACAGCATCCCTCCTCACAGCCTCCCCTTCCCACAGCATCCCTCCCCACAGCATCCCTCCTCACAGCCTCCCCTTCCCACAGCATCCCTCCTCACAGCATCCCTCCTCACAGCCTCCCCTTCCCACAGCATCCCTCCTCACAGCCTCCCCTTCCCACAGCCTCCCCTTCCCACAGCATCCCTCCTCACAGCCTCCCCTTCCCACAGCATCCCTCCCCACAGCCTCCCCTTCCCACAGCCTCCCCTTCCCACAGCATTCCTCCACAAGCCTCACCTCCCTCCCCTCCCACGCATCCCTCCTCACTAGCCTCCTCTTCCCACAGCACCCCTTTCCTCAACAGCCTCCCCTTCCTCACTGCATCCCTCCCACGCCTCCCCTTCCCACAGCATCCCCTTCCCACAGCATCCCTCCCCACAGCCTCCCTCCCCACAGCCTCCCCTTCCCACAGCCTCCCACCCCACAGCCTCCCCTTCCCACAGCCTCCCTCCCCACAGCCTCCCCTTCCCACAGCCTCCCTCCTCACAGCCTCCCCTTCCCACAGCCTCCCCTCCCACAGCATGCTTCTCACTCCCTCACCTCCCCCCCCCCATTCACTTACCTCTCCTGCAGGGGCTCGAGGAGACCTCTTCTCTTCTTGTCCTCGCTGTGCTGGGGAGGAGTGGGCGGGGCCTCACTGCTCTGCTCTGCTCTCTGGCCTGTCCTGTCTTCAGCTGCGCGCTCTGCGGGGGCGAGAGAGAGGGCCGAGCAGCGCGGCTCCGCTCCTTACCCAGCAGCCGCTGCCACTAATGTGAAGGCAGCCACCGGCGCCGCTGACCTCCCCCACCCCTCCCCCCCCCCCCTGCCCCTGCCGGCCGCTCGGGGGGGGGGGGGAAGCTCTGGGGCCAGAAAAAAAAAAGTTAAAAAAAAAACAAAAACACATCGACCTCCTGCTGTGCCGCCTCCTTAAAGGTGCCGCCCTAGGCACCCGCCCACGGGTGCCTAGTGGGATATACGGCCCTGACCAGACGCTAGATTTTTTAAAGGATCGTACTTTCAGGCGCACTTTACATTGATTAAATGTGCCTAAAAACTGCAGCGGTGACACCAATTTTCGGACATGTTGCCCAAAATTTTAAATTTATGAAGTGTCTTGACACATATCAAATTAGTCAAGTCTTACCTCATTGAAAAAAGAAAATTGCTTGGTGAAGCATGTTCAACCAACAAACCAAAGCACCTCTCCATACAAGACATAAGAATGCAACGAAATGTACAAAGAAATTAGAAAGTCCTGTAGTCCTGCCACCCAACTACTACTAACAAGCTTGGCAGAAGTTCTGGTTTACCGGGAGGTTGTTGTAACACTTTTTACATGTCCATGATGAGAAAATAGTTCTATCTCCTAATCACTAGTCAGACCACACTTGGGATTTTCAGTGTAGTTTTGGGCATCAGTGCACAAGAAAGACATTAAAGGGGTTGTCGCACTACAAGGATTGCTTTTTATGTTAAAGATCTTGCAAAAATAAAAGTCACTTTGCAATATATGTCCATTAACAGTGTCTTACCTATTCCAAGATATCCACTCTTGTATGGGCTGCATCAGCTCCTCAAGTCACTATAGCTACAAAACCTGTGTGATCTCTCCTGATAGGCTGCCAGCACTGGTTGCTATAGCTACAGACCTGGCTTCTACTGCAGCCTAGTGTAAGCCAGTAAACACGCCCCTGAATTCAAGGTGAAACCAAGAAAACAGGACTGAGGTAAGATGAATCAGTGTAGTGAGACAACCCCTTTAAAGAGCTTGAGGGCAGCAAAAAATGTAAAAGAATGGGTATACAGTACCTGAGATTTTTTAGTTTAGAAAAGGGTTCACCTAGTAACTATGTCTAAATATATCAGGGGTCAATACATAGATTTCTCACATGATCTGTTTACATCCAGGACTGTATCTTTAGCAAAGTGGTATCCTCTACGTCTATTGGATGAAGGTTCTACACCAACATTGAAGGAGATTCTTTACGGTAAGAGAAGTGAGACTGTGGAACTCCTTCAGAAAAACTTAAAGAAATTAAAACGGGACGGGATTCATATCTGAAGTATAATAATTGTTACACTGGCCTTGGTAGTGGATCCACTAGACCGCCGCGACCGATAGTGAGGGCCTTGTCAGGGAGCGGGCTCTAAGTGCAACCCAGTTTTCACCAGAGCCCGCCGCAAAGCGGGATGGTCTTGCTGCGGCGGGAGTCTACCAGGTCGCTACCCCTGACGTGGTTGGTACACGGCGGCAGCCGAGGAACGGCCAGACACAGGTAGTCGGTAAGGCAGTAGTCGGTGGCAGGAAGGCAGGGAGAAACACCACGGAGAAGAACTGGCATGGAGAAACAAGACACCGGAACGCTAGGACATACAAGAACCGTACTAGCAGGGAGCTAGGAACAACGAGGATCCAGCAGGGATCAACCTGCAGTGATCGCTTTAAATAAGGTCAGCGGCAGCCAGCATCCAATTGCCAGTGTGCTGGCACTTTAAATCCAGGGAAGCCGGCGCGCGCTCTAGTGTTGGGAGGGCGCGCAGCAGCCAGCAGAGGGACGCGGAAGCACAGGAGCGGGGCGGGGTGAGTATCTGTGCCTGTGGCCCGTGGCATGGACCGCGGCACCAGAGGTACCGGGGCAGGAGGGGACCAGCAGGTCACAACTGCACCCGCAGCCAAATTCTCGGGCTGTGGCGATGTCCTTGACAATAATATTACCATTATTGTGATTAGGGGCCTCATGCCTGAAAACTGTCTAGATCTAAGACTTTCTTTGTTGCCCATAGCAACCAATCAGAGCTCTCTGTTCATTTCATATAGTTCTCTGGAAAAATGAAAGGGGCGCTCTGATTGGTTGCTATGGGCTCTGATTGGTTAATATGGGCAACAAGGAAAGTCTTAAACCAAGACAGTTTTCATACATGTCCTCCTAGATTTCTAAGTGTTGTTGGTCCAAGGACTTATTCTCATTGCAGATTTAGAGCCAGTAGGAATGATTTTTCCTACAATAGGGACAATTGGTTTGTACTTTATGGAAAGGAGTTGCCTTGTATCAACACTGTAGAAAAATATATGTTACTATGGCCTTTAAAAAGAAATGAGCTTGTGTTGTCTGGAGGGCCAAATTACCTTGTTTTAATGATACCACAGCATTCAGAAAGGCAGACATTGTACACTTAGCATTCAGAAAGCCCAATAGTAAACATTGGCCTATGGTTATTGTACAGTTAATTTTTTTGCACTGTAACCCCAGCGAGTATGGAGTAATGCCAAAACCTAGTGATGGTGCCAAGATGATTAATTGAATTTGAAGCAGAACAGGTATCGCAAAAACAGAGGCAACCTTTCAACAGTCCACCGTGAGCCATGCTCTGTTTTTCTACATCTTCTGACATGCTCTTTGGCAACTAGCCTATGGGAAGGGAATCTCCCTATCTGTCCACACTCTGGGGCACATGTATAAAAACCGTCTCAGACTAGAGAGTGGTGCATCTCATGGTGTAGCATTCAACAGTATGTATTAAAGTGTCTCACAGCACTCAATAAATATGCCCCATTGTGAGATATTTATGCACCAAAAAATGACTCAAAATGTGTCTGCACCAAAATTTATTTCAGCTTTGCCACTTTGAAATTGGCATGGACTAGTGCACTATATTTGCATCACGTACTGTTGAGACACATTCATAAATGACGTGAACAAAGTGCTGAGGATTTTGGAAGTACACTCATTATTGGAGCAAACCCTTTTATAAATATGTCAGACATGGCCTACGACAATATTTTCGTCTCACGTCACACCAAAAACTTTAGAAGCCAGTTTCATACATGACCCCTTTGTGTGTACCTTCCTGAGTCTCAAACCGAGGAGGAAACCAACTCAGATATGTTTTTGCACAGAGGACATTACAACTCGCGTGACCCCTTTGCAGTCTCTCTCTACTGACTCCTTCCGTCCTACACTGCGGTGATATCTAGGAGTGTCCCTATAAACTGCTGACTCCAGCTCTACATCACACAAGACAAAAGGATCTGGATTGTTCCCTTCTTCACTCCCTTTCTATGAATCTATTCGCACTTGCAATTCCTCGGGAAGGGGGAGTCCTGCACAAGTTCCTTCCACCAAGCAGCAAAGGGGATACGATGTGATACAGTTTGGTCTCCTCTCCAAATAGCTGCCTAACCAACAAAAAAGGGGATCCAATCTTCACACAAGGGAGAGAGGAAATGTTCCCAAAATATCTTATATAAAGTTTTCCCCTTCTTCCTTGAGGATTTACAGGTGAGCAGTGGTGTTCCTGGCACCCAGAGCAAAAGTCTTTCTTACAGTGCCTCCATCTCTTGGTGCAGTGACCCCCCAATTACCAGTGTCCCATAAGGCATCACATATATTTGGGGCAACATGTATGAACGGGGTTGCGCCAGAAGCCTGGCGTATTTTCAGCCCAAAAACTAGTGCAGCCTTGTTTACTCTATTTTTAAACAGGCGCACTCCAATATCAGACATATTACCAAGCTTTGTAATGTGCCTGAGATCAGGGGGGGTGCTGGAGGCGTGTCGCACTACAACTTTTATAGCTTCAGTACGGCAAATCCAGGCCCATTACTGCTGGAACTGGTAGAGCACTTTAAAAGTGGTTTACCTGAGCCAGAAGTGTCGCTTTGTACTGTAGCTAGAAAGTGCTAAATCTATAACCCGCAGTAGAACAGGTTCATAGATTCAGGCGCATTCTACACTACAAACGCATGCAAAAAAAAATGGCACCTGGTCCGCCAAAATCATACATGTCGCCCTTAGAGTCTATTAAGATCCCCCAAATGTCATGTGCAATGGGCCCTAATTTACTAACCATTACACAATCACCATAAAAAATGTTTCATTACTAGAATATAAAATGATAGTAAATGTTCTGCAGTGTGCAATATAACATTCTAAACACCTGGATGATACATAGGAGCCAACGAGGCTGAATAACCTGCAGTGGTTGCACATTGACTCGTTATGAATTCTTTCTAGTCATTGTCTCTTTTTTAGCCTTTCTCCTACTGTCCACATGATGAGTGGAATTAGTATGTGCTCTGTCTGTTCTCTTTTGCAGCCCTTTCTGTGGCCAGAACAATGTTAATTCATAATGGAGAGGAGACGAATTTCATAATTAAAAATGCGTCGATAATTCATTGTGGCACAATAAAGGAGTAGCAACAGTAAAATATTATCTCTTCTTTTCCTGTGACAATCTGAATGTGGTAATGAGAAACAAAATATCCATTTATCACCTTAAAAACCCAGGGGCAACGTGTAATGAGAAGAAGAAATGGAGCAGTTTAGAAAGGCAGCCATAAAAAAAGCAGACAGAAAATAAAACACAACAAAAAGAGGAAAAATCATATGCTCCAATATCCTAATAAACTAACAATCGGCCTCATTTATGAATAATAACAGTAAGACTGCCTCTGTTGCCCACAGCAACCAATCGGCGCTCATAGTAACCAATTAGAGCTCAGCTTTAATTTCTTAGGGTAAGTTCGAACCATGTCTTTGGGGCATATATTGCCACGTACTGTATGCGCTGCTATCAGCTGGGTGTTTTGGAAGTACACAGTGGCCGCTCCCATAGACTTTTACTTTCTCTGACGCATACACTACCGTTCAAAAGTTTGGGATCACTTAGAAATTTCCTTATTTTTAAAAGAAAAGCACAGTTTTTTTCAGTGAAGCTAACATTAAATGAATCAGAAAACCACTCTATTTATTGCTAATGTGGTAAATGACTATTCTAGCTGCAAATGTCTGGTTGTTAATGCAATATCTACATAGGTGTATAGAGGCCCATATCCAACAACCATCACTCCAGTGGTACATTGTGTTTGCTAACTGTATAAGAAGGCTATTGGATATTTTGAAAACCCTTGTGCAAGTATGTTAGCACAGCTGAAAACAGTTTTGCTGATTAGAGAAACTATAAAACTGACCTTCCTTTGAGCTAGTTGAGAATCTGGAGCTTTACATTTGTTGGTTCGATTAAACTCGTAAAATCGCCAGAAAAAGAGAACTTTCATGTGAAACTCGACAGTCTATTCTTGGGCTGTAGTCTTCTCGAGCAGCATTGACTCCATAGCAGACCCAAGCCCATATCAAGGCTGGCCAGTAGCTAACAAGCTTTTTAACCACACACACATAACCAACAATTAATTGAAATAATCCCATGTGAAGCTGGGTAATTCTGCCAGAATGCTGCCATATAAAGTCACTGTGTACCTCATACCTCCCTGTAATACTACCACATCACAGTCAGAGGCATCATGTACCTTATGCTCTCTTTAATACTGTACTACTGCCTCATCACAGCCAGAGAGAGACACTGCATACCACATACATTCATATAATACTGTACTACTGCCAAGTCACAGGACAAGAGAGACACCTCCCCCACCCCACTTCGGACCATGAACATTTACCAGGACCTCTTGGTGATAGTCATGCAGTTACTAGATAATACAAGAAGCAAATACCTCACTATAGATATCGGCATCATACTGCTACCAAACAAATACTACCATACCAAGACCAGCATTACCAATAACGCTACTACATAATGGCCTGATAAAACCAGCAGAATATGACCTCAAATTACCACCACATAGTGACTGAATAATACCCCTATATTATTACTGAATAAAGATCCTTATACAACAACCAGTATTACCACCATACAGTGACCATATAGTGGTAGATAGCAGTGTACACAGGATCTGCAGACTGTATATTATCTCCATAGAGTGAGCATATAGTGGTAGATAACAGTGTACACAGGTTCACACAGATTTTATATTACACCGATACAGTGACCATATAGTGGTAGTTATCAGTGTACACAGACTCTGCAGTCTGTATTTTACTACCATACAGCGACCATATAGTGGTAGATTCCAGTGTACACAGGCTCTGCAGTCTGTATTTTACTACCATACAGCGACCATATAGTGGTAGATTCCAGTGTACATAGGCTCTGCAGACATATGCATGATTACTGACCGGTGACATTTCTCTGATGAGTTCTTGGCTTTCCTTTTTGTTCTGCGTCTGGTCCAGAGCGCAATATTGACTTCTCTGAGCCAACACTCGTCTCATGCAGATTTGGACACAAATATCTTAGAATCCTCACTTTTCCAGCATCTCCCTCACTTTTTACCACCTCTATACTTATTTCCCATGGGTGGGAGAGTGGGTACAGGACATAGCATAGAGGCCCAATCTCGTAGAGGGTTGGGGAGGAACAGAGGATTAACCCCCTGGAGATTGTGTTACAGCTATGACCTGTAACCATCAGATTCATATTACCAGGTAGGTACACCCCCATTTGATAGTTTGGTAGGCCCTAGGTAGGTAGATCGGTAGGCTCCAGGTAGGTAGGTAGGTAGCCAGCAGTTAGGCTCCAGGTAGGTAGGCAATACATAGGCTTCAGATAAGTAGGCAGCACATAGGTAGGTATAATGGTCCTAGGTTGGTGGGTAGGTAGGCAGTAAGTAGTTAGGTCACAAATAGGTAGATATGTCCCATTTAGGCACATAGACCCTATGTAGGTAGGCAGCCCTCAGGTAGATAGGTAGGCTGTAGGTTGGCCCCTGGTAGCTAAGTAGGCTGTTGCAAGACCTAGGTCGCTGGTCTAGACCATGGACTTACCTGTGTCCTTGCTGCGGCTGCCCGCTCTGCCAACATGTACTCACCTGTCCACACTCTGGACCTCGCTGCTGCTGGCATCATGTGCATGCACACCAGCTCGCCAAGATTTAAAGGGATAGTACATGATTACCTGGCCAATGACCTGTCACCACCTGGGACTCAAGGAACTTCCTGCCTGTGCTCCGAGTCAGTTTGTTGATGTCTCTTCATTGATCCTGACCTCTGCTTGCTGTCTGTTACCTGCATTCACTGACGTCCTGGTTCCTGCATTTACTTGTGCTGCTGTTACCTGCCAGTCTACTACCTGCCTGGGTCTATGCTACCTTTCTTTGGTTGCTACCTGCCTGTGACCCGTCGCTTCTGCTTGTTCCTGCGGTCCTATAGTCAGCACTTCGGCAGTCACCGTGAGTAGCCACATTAGAAGTATTGACCTGGGAGTTCTCCGCAGCTAAGTCCACCTGGCCTTCCGGCAGGAAGCTCTTTAGACTGGAAGCTCCTTAGACCCTGCTCCCTGTTGTGATTTGACCCAGCGGATCCACATACCTGGCTTCCCCCGTTACATATACTTCTGCCACATAAAGTCTGTATAACTTTTAAAACCCTGAACTACTTTACTATGGCAGAGAGAGCCACTGCCATAGTACAATAATGTACTACTGCCACAGAAGAAAAGAAGAGGGGGCTGTAGTCTTTGTCTGAGCACCATAGAATCCACAACAGACCCAAGCATGACTAAATTTGTCACAGCTAGAAGCGAGAAGCTAAAACAGAGCAGAGGCACAACCACAGTCTTGGTGAGACAGACAAGCAGCAGACCCCACAGCAGACCCAAGGCCATCTCCAGTGGTGGAGAGGGTTTGAGTGGGAGAGGTCTGGAGGGGGTTGTGGCAGGAGGTTAGAGGTGGAGGGGGGTTAGAGTCAGGGTGGAGAGGCAGGAGTGGGTGGGAGGATTGGACAAACAGAACAGCTGTGCCTCTGGTGGGGGTAGGGTATCACTCATCTTTTCAAAACTCAGGATAGCATCCAGAAAAGTTGGTTGAAGTCCATCCTCAAAAGATGATACACAGCTTTACTAAGATTGGAAAACTGTGTGTTACATGTCGGGGATGAGACTTCACAGAAAAACTCGTTAATGCCCCATCCTCCACAAGTGGCACCTTGCTTTCTTACGATAGAAAAAAATGGGTGCCACTTATGGGGGATAGGGCATCACCCAGCTTTTCTGAATGTTTGGTTGCTGTAGGGGATGGGTCTCACCATGCTTTCCTATTTAGGCTCCCGTTAGGCAGGGAAGTATGTAGATCCACTAGTAGGTAGATAGGTATATAGGTGCAGGAAAAGTGAGGATCCCAAAATGTTTGTGTGGTAAATTCTGCAGAGATGAGTTGTGGCCGGGAGAAGTCATCATGACATTCTGGACCGGATGGAGAAGAAAAAGGAAAGGGAATGAGAAAGACTTCATCTGTAAGTTCTTTGGCCATGGTCTGGCAGTATTATTTGGTCCTTAAGTAGTAATATTGTTAGGTCTTAGTATTGTGGGAATTTTTAGCAACAATCATATGTATGGTGTATTTGTTCCATGTATAGGCGGATTATTTGGTGACAGCATGACTGTTATATAGAGGCATTGCACTAAATTATGTAGGCGAGAGCTTCTAAAAAACAAATTTTACAGTGCTGATTTTCACTGTACAGTGTACTGCTGAGGAAATGGACTGTATCTATGTGGAAAACACGTAAAATTAGTGACAGGAAATTTATTTTTTTCTCCATAAAATTATATTTTGCAGATTACGATGTTGCGTAAAAAATGCTCTGTGAACCAAACCTTAATGAGCAAAACCTAACTCAGAGGGCCCATGCCCTGGATGTTTTAGATGTTTTAGAGCCCTAGCAACGCCTCTGGGTTGGACATAAGTCTACTTGATCATCAGAAACCTTAGCCATTTGTTCAGGACTAGACTGTCAGCCATACCTCATAGTCATTAGGGGTGATATGTCAGAAAAGAGGCGCCTCCACACCAGTTGTATAGTATGCCTGAATTAAAGAATCTGTCAAAAATCTGGCATATGGTATACCCTGCATAGTATAATTGATATGCCCATGTAGGCGCATAGCATAACTTATCTGCAAAGCATATCATTGCTAGCATATTTGATGCACCTACTTAAGGCGCATTAAAATGTGTCGTGCCTGGCGTATAATGCGCCTAGTTTTCATGTCCTACAGTTCATTTATATACAGAATAGGGCGCCAACAGTTTTTTGGCGCACAATACAACCTAAAAAACTGTGCAGCCCTAATGGGACATGTTGTCCTAGGAGCTTTATACTTATACATCAGACTTGCAGGAACTGAGTGGTAATAAATCACTTTAACACAAAATGCACGTAGCACATTTTCTGTTTTGTTTAACATAGAGCACGTGCTGTACCTTTTCAATAAACTGGTTATGCACTGGATACATGTAAATTTGCACATATACCACAATATGACATATTGAGAAGAGATTTGCCAGATTTAAATAGGGTGCTGTCAGCGCTAGGTCAGCTGGAAAAAACTGCCCCATTAGCTCTAAATGTAAAACTTGACAATGTGCGTAAGACAAAAGATTTGCTTAGTCACTTTTTTAACCTACATATTAGTCTTCAGAATTACAGGTTATGCTTAAAGAAAAGCTGTCACCACGTTTCCGCTACAGTAGGCTACATACGCAACTTCTCCCATGTGATCACTTATTAATGGATATTTTATATCTATTTGTATTAAATGGATAATTTATCCATCTATCTATCTATCTATCTATCTATCTATCTATCTGTCTATCTACACACATGGAAAAAATTGCTGATACCTTTCCATCAAAGAAAGAAAAACACACAATGGTCACTGAAATAACTTGAAACTGTCAAAAGTACTATTAAATCTAAATTTACTGAAAATCAACTAATAAAAATTAGACAAAAATTATGGTGACCTAAAAATATTTTGTTGTACAACTTTTTGAGGCAATCACTGCAAACAAACGATTTCTGTAACTCACAATGAGACCTGTCCACAGGTATTTAGCCCACTCCTCGTTAGCTGCTCTCAGGCGTGAAGGTGCCAGACTGCAGGTTTCAGCTCCTCTCAAATATGTTCAATAAGATTTGAACCAAGGCTGATAGAAGCCACTTCAGAATTGTCTAATGCTTTGTTCTTATCCATTCTTGGATGTTTTTAGTTGGGTGTTTTGAGTCATTATCCTGTTGGAGGATCCATGACCTGCGACTGAGACCCATCTTTCTGGCACTGAGCAGCACATTTCACTCCAGAAAACCTTGATAGCCATAAAATTTCATTGTACCTTTCACAGGTTCAAGACACCCTGTGTCAAATGCAGCAACGCATCCCTAAAGCATAACCAAGCCTCCATATTTTACAGTAGGTACAATGTTTATTCTTAGCATGCTTCATTTTATTGTCTGTGATCATAGAGCTGATGTGACTTGCCAAAAAGCTTCAGTTTTGTCTAATTTGTCAATAGAACATTCTCCCAGAAGTCTCAATTCTATATGATTTGTTTTAAATGGTGGTTTCCTCCCTAGTTATCTTTCATTAAGTTCATTTTGGTAAAGAGAGCGATGGATGGTGTGATCTGACACTGATGTTCCTTGACCTTGGAGTTCACTTCTTGTCTCTTTGGAAGTTGAGGGCTCCTTGGTTACCATTTAAAATAATCTTCAATTTAACATCAATTCTCCTTTGCAACTACATCCCGAGATGTTGACTACAGTCCCTAAACCTAAAACCTCTGAAAAATATGTGTAATAATGTAATAACAGGAACATAAAGCTGTATGAAGATGGTCATATAGGCTTTACCTTAAATAAATTTGTCTGTAATTTTCTTTCTAATTTCCTGAGACAACTCTCTATTTAGCTGCCTTTTACCCATGTTCAGTGTGATACACACCATCATAGCAAACAACACAGTGACAACATTTTATCCTTTTAATATGAAGACCGATTACAAATTTGAAAGTAAGGTGCTGTTAGGGAGACAAAACACAAAAGGTACTTTCTCTTGTAGAATATCTATACCAAATAGAATCTCCCATATTCTATAATCCCAGTGTCAGGGACCAGTCAGGGACACACGAGAAGACACAGACAGAGTGAGGCCCTGACGCTGGTCCCAACCCCTGTCCCTGCCTTTTGGGGGTACCCGACTCCTTAAAAGGTCGGCCCCAACCAGATGACTGAAGACTACACTGAATACGTGGGGACACAAGACACAGATCAACCAATACAAAACACAATAAGGTAATGATCAGCAAGCAAGGTTGGCAGCAAGCGGGCAGCGCAGTACCAAATCGGGAGACAGAGAGAAAAACGTAAGACAAGCCAAAGGTCAATAACGGTCGGGTGCAGAAGTACAAAATCACAAGGAGAAAGAATGGTCAGTAGCGCAGCAGGGTCAGGTAACAGAAAGGACAGAATAAAGGCAATGCTAGCTACAGGCAGAAGACCTCTATAGTAGGCAATGATGAAGGTGAAATGAACCTTTAAATAGGGAACCAAGGAAGGCAGGATTGAGGTCATAGGTGGAAAGAAACACAAGGCTGGATAGGACCAGAAGGTTGTAAATCAAAAGGAGAAACTCATTAACTCCAAGAGTCTGAGGATTCCTGGCCAGGGCGTTGGCCAGGAGTCAATCAAGCAAAGAGCGTGAGAACACAGTTCACACTTAGTGAATACAATTCCAAAACATCAAGTAAGAAACCAGGGCTTCCGTCGCAACGGCCGCGGCTGGCGAACAGAGCCCAAAGCTGAGGTTCTGTCAGGCATGATCATGACAGTACCCCCCCCTTTAGGAGGGGCCTCGGACCCTCAACAGACCCCCTTGGTTTAGTGTGATGGGCCTGACCAATTTTTCCCTTTTTAGGCTTGGGAGCACAATTTGTTAACGGGACTTGAAAACTGAGGTATTTAGGTCTGGGTCGGCGTTTTTTTATTGATTTTATTTAGTTGAGCGTTTTTAAGAGTCTATGACTCCTACCCAGACTGTGCACAGTCGATAAATGGTGGATTCTATTTTGGTTTCACAACCTGTAGTGGCAGAGTACATGAGATGGAATCCTCATAGCAAAAGGGAGACAGCAGGTGTGGAGCAAATTATCCGCAACATCTCTATCTAAGACGTCAGAATTTACATTCTAAATATCGTGAGTATTAATTACCGCACACACCAAGGGATCAACAGATTTCAAATGAGAACCACATGAGTCACCCCATTTGATCAGCTCTGTGGTTCTCCAGTCAAACACAGGATTATGGCAGCGGAGCCAGGGCAAGCCAAGAATAATATCCGCAGCGAGTTTCTCCATGACAAAAAACGAAAGTTTTTCCGTATGCGAACTCCCAACATTCAAGGTGATCTCAGCAGTCCGAAATTTGATTCTTCCCCCAATTAGGGAGGTTGAATCTACCCCTGAAACCAAAAAGGGAGCACTCAATGGAAGTAGTTCCAAACCCAAGGCCTGGACAACAGACATACTAATAAAACTAGCAGCAGCGCCTGAGTCAATCATAGCTTGACAAGCAAAATTCTTAGAATTAGCGACCAAGGTTACAGGCAAAAAAAACTTATTACCAGAGTTAGGAGGTACCTGTATACCTGAGTTACCTTCCTGGAAATTTCTCAGGCGTTCGGCGTTTCCTTGAGATGACTTGGGTCTAGTCGGACAGTCTCTCAGAAAATGGTCAGGTTTTCCGCAATAAAAGCACAAAGCATTCTCCAGCCGATGTCTCCTCCTGGTGCAGCAGATGTAAAACCCAACACCATGGGTTCTTCCTCAGGAGTGGGTGATGAGGATAGAAGAGGAGAATTTTCAGAGAAGGCAACAGGAGGTTTTACAGAAAAATTTGACTTGAACGGAACAGTCGACCCCCCTTGTTTTTCCCTGCGTCTCTCCTTAGTCTCTGTCAATAGTCACGGCTAGAGTCATAAAGTCATTTAATGTCTCAGGGGTTGGATGGCTGACCATAGCATCCTTTACCGCATCAGATAGACCTTGTCTGAAGAGGGTTTTAAGGGGTTGGTCAGACCACTCGCTCATGGTACACCATTGGCGAAACTCAGAACAATAGTCTTCAGCCGAGCGACGGCCCTGCTGAATAGATAGCAGGTGAGTTTCTGCCCATGCCACACGATTGGGATTGTCATAGACATGGCCTAAAGCCTGAAAAAATCTTTCAATCGAACTCCATTCTGGGCTTCAGGGGGCATAGCTAGTGCCCAATCCTGAGGTGGCCCTGGAGGAGAGACACCACAACCGCTACCTTTTCGGCTTCAGTGGGAAAAAAAATTGAAGCGAAAAACAGTGACAGGATTCCCTGAAAGTTCGGAACCTGTCTGGGTTTCCATCAAAGCGATCCGGCAAAAGCATCTTGGATTTGTAACGGACGCTAGGATTCACAAACACAGGGCAGGTATGGACACAGAAGGGCGGCAAGACTGGGTGCCGGGTAGCTATGGCAATCCAGACGTTGCGAGATTTGGTTAATAAGCCCCGCCATGCCCTGAAACTGAGTTGTCAACTCTTCCAGGCGGTCGGTGACTGACAGTCGGTACTCATATTAAACCGCCGGGGGGAGTTGATTAGGGTAATGGCCTGCTATAATGTCAGGGACCAGTCAGGAACACACGAGAAGACACAGACAGAGTGAGGCCCTGACGCTGGTCCCAACCCCGTCCCTGCCTTTGGGGTACCCGACTCCTTAAAAGTCGGCCCCAACCAATGACTGAAGACTACACTGAATACGTGGGGACACAAGACACAGATAACAAATACAAAACACAATAAGGTAATGTCAGGCAAGCAAGGTTGGCAGCAAGCGGCAGTCGCAGTACCAAATCGGGAGACAGAGAGAAAAACGTAAGACAAGCCAAAGGTCAATAACGGTCGGGTGCAGAAGTACAAAATCACAAGGAGAAAGAATGGTCAGTAGCGCAGCAGGATCAGGCAACAGAAAGGACAGAATCAAGGCAATGCTAGCTACAGGCAGAAGACCTCTATAGCAGGCAATGATGAAGGTGAAATGAACCTTTAAATAGGGAACCAAGGAAGGCAGGATTGAGGTCATAGGTGGAAAGAAACACAAGGCTGGATAGGAACAGAAGGTTGTAAATCAAAAGGAGAAACTCATTAACTCCAAGAGTGCTGGAGGATTCCTGGCCAGGGCATGGGCCAGGAGTCAATCAAGCATAGAGCGTGGAGAACACAGATCACACTTAGTGAATACAATTCCAAAACATCAAGTAAGAAACCAGGGCTTCCGTCGCAACGGCCGCGGCCGGCGAACAGAGCCCAAAGCTGAGGTTCTGTCAGGCATGATCATGACACCCAGATGCTCACCTTTATGAGTTTTACTATGGCTGGTACACCTCTAAGGGATATGTTCACACGGCATAATGTTGGTCCATACTTCGGCGCATAGTTGTGCTTCAGTACGCCCAAAGTACAGGCCAACATTACGGTAATAGCCCTCATTGAGTCAAACTGTGAAATCAACAGTAGAAGTTATTCTAACTTTGCAGAATCAATGTTGATCGAAACAGGGACCTATTCGATCAACACTAATTGAGAGTAATAGGGGGTCTTCTGCCCTTTGGGCACTGGAAGAGGGTTTTTTGTTCAAACCAAATGTCTTGGTATTGCAGTCTATAGAAATCAATAGAGTTGAGCTTCAGTACCACTCATATCCTTTAGACAGCGGTAGCTCTGTTTTAAAAGAAAGCAGCCATATTTTGCCAATCCTGTACAACTCGATGAAAACTCCAAAACATTCCTTATTTGTGCTACTTTTTTAGGTCTTTTTACAAGGGCTCTGTTGAGGCAAAACATTAAGAGGGTCAATGATTAATAGTTATTATATTTCTATATATGTGGTGAACTGGAGTGCAGGTGGAACAGAGGAGAGGGTTGGAAGCAGAGGTAGCCCTAGAAGAGGCTCTTACTCTGGACATGGCGCCTAAGAACTCCATCAACCGCTCCTCTCATGCTCCATGAGCACCCAGCACCAATGCAGAGGTGACGCTGATGGTGGTAGTCATTCATCAAGGGCACACTCTGTTAGTGGTCTCTCCCTCAACTGCCTGCGGTAGGTGGTGTGTGAGGTGCCTTTGGTGTTTTGTGCAGAAATAACAGGCAGGAGAGTGTAAAGAGTGTAAAGAGCGTAAAACATAAACTTCAGCAGCAGACACCTGCTTTATGTCATCAGACAAGATGTTAAACACATGGCAGTGGATTACATTCAAAGTTGCATTTCCTTTCACAGCCAGTCCAAGCCACTTAGTAGACTAATTTAGAAGCAGTGATCCTCACAAATTAAAGTCCCTTGCATAAACGCCTTCCAGAATTACAATCTGGGGTATCTTCACAAAGTTGGTGGGTATTGAGCAAGGCCAGAGGCTTAACTGAGTCCCAAAAGGCATGACTTCTGGTGGGACTAGTATTACCTCACAAAGTCTCAAGAATCCAGAGAGCTGGTTAGTCAGTCCACTTCCATGCGGCCAGGGTATTAAAAAGGTTAAAGCTGCACCCTGACCCCATTGTGGATTGTACCTCTGACAGCTTACAAATGGAACATAAAAACACTGAAGAGAGACCCACAGTAGAGAGACCCAGAACACTAAATTTAACTAGCTTATATAGACTCCTACTCCCCCTTCCCTTGTGTGTTGTCATTGTGATTCCTGCCATTAGCTCTTGAGTGATGGGGACTGGTTACAATTCTGCAAGGCAGCATGACTAAGCAGCTTTTGCACACATAAACACAAGCTGTTAGCTGAATACAGGGGTCAAGTAGAGAACAACAAACATAGAAAACACTAAGGGAGACATGTATGAAAATTGTTTGGGTCTAAAACGCACTTTGTTTTAGAAGAATGAACAAGTTTTGCATTACGCCAGCGATGTAAAAGGTTGCCAGTCACTTTAAAGATGGTTTTCAAATCCAAAAACCTCTGTAAAACCAACTGAAAACCCTGCTGTGGGGACATATCCTTAGGGAGACATGTATAAAAACTGTCTAGGTCTAAAATTCACTTTGTTGCCCATAGCAACCAATCAGAGTCCCCTTTTCACTTCATATAGGGCGACATGTATGATTGGGATTTGCGCCCAATTTCTGGCGGAAACTGCGCCTCATCGGTCTGAATCCAATGTCGGACGTAGTGATGCGGTTTTAGGCGCAACCTTCACCACTTTCGGATGTGCCTAACATGAAGGGGCATGCAATGGGCGCGGTGTGGGCGTTCTGGGGCGGGACGCACCACATTAGAATACTCCGATGCATGCTTGATCGCGGGTCGGCAAAGTGCGGCGCATTGAAGCTCCGACAGGCAGACCTCGTTGAATGTGGTCTACCTGAGCCAGAGGAGGCGAAGTGAAGCTAGAACGCAATGGGGCAAAACGTGCTCTAGGTCGACTGTTACAACAGTACAATCCTAAAAATTATTTGTCTATAAAATTATTTCATTAATAAAGATAAATATCAAAGTTGTCTAAAAACGATTAAATGTATTGTAAAAGTTGATCATTTAAAATTAAATGAAAAATATATAAGATCGCAAAAGAAATAACTCAGCTCTCAGCTCCGTGCAGCATGGAGTATGAATCAAAAAATATTTTTTATTAAGTGTAAAAAATTCTCTGTAAAATAGCTAAAACCTTCTAAAAAAATACATAAATAAAATCGCTAACAAAAAATCAATAACGGCGCAACATTGGGAAATTGGATATTGGAAATTGTCGGGAAATACAGTAATTCAAATTCTGTAAGCGCTTCTCATTGGTCGGCATAAACCAGCCAATCAGAATACGAGCGACAGTGAACCATTATAACCTATGGAGTAATATTGACCAATCAAATGAAAAGGCGGTACAGTTCAAAATACAGTAAAAAATGCAGAAAAGAGCTGATTGGTTGAACTAGCGGGGGCTTGGCTATCCCGGCCAATCAGAGCACGAGCTACTTTGTCCCATTGTAGTCTATGGAGAGATGGGGGCACTAGAATCTCAGCTCCGTGCGGAATGGAGTATTAGTAAATAAATCGTTTTTATTAGTTGTAAAACATTCTCTGTAAAAGAGCTGAAACCTTCTATAAAGAGACATCAATCAAATCACTAACAACGCGTTTGTCGCCAGGACCAGTGAAACATCAGGAATTGCGATATAGAACATTGTCGGGAAATACAGTAATTCAAATTCTGTAAGCGCTTCTCATTGGTCGGCATAAACCAGCCAATCAGAATAGGAGCGACAGTGACCCATTATAACCTATGGAGAAGTATTGACCAATCAAATGAAAAGGCGGGACAGTTCAAAATATAGTAAAAAATGAAGACAAGAGCTGATTGGTTGAGACCGGGCGGCAGATATGAATCCACCAATCCACCAATCATATGTAGTGCGCCCTAAAAGTTATTACTGTCTATGGAAAATATTCTAGTACTGTGAGTGGTTGGGGGGAAGAGGGGCTCGTCCTGCTTAGCCAATCAGTGGTTATCTCATAGAGTTCTATGGGGAAAAGAAATGCAGGGCGAGCTCTGTTTGTGATTGGCTAAGTTAAAAGTGGCACGATTATTTGGGCCAATGGGAGAGCAAGCAACGCTCTTATGGGTTTTCTAATGCAATCTGTAATAAAACTGTACATGGCAGAAATCAAACGATAAGACTCACGAATTTGTGCCGATGTGTATATAAAATGAACAATAATATGGGGGTAACGAAAATAAACTAATAAATATTAATTCAATAACTTCATTTTTATTTGTTTATTTTCGTTACACACATATTATTTTACATCGCTGGCGTAACGCAAAACTTAGAACATGTTCTTTCTTCCGCCCAGTTTTCGGGCAGGACATGAACATGTGAGTGTGAAGGGGGGCAGCTTGAATCTGCAAACCATGGACAAAACCCGCCCACCTACGTGCCGAAAAAAGACTAAATACCAGTCAGAAAATCCGACCGTTATTTTGTCTGTGCCGTGTAAACGCACCCTTATAACGCATTTAAAGCAGAATATAGTACAATTATCAATAAATATTACTAACTCCCTAATAGGGTATTTTACCACCAACTCCTGTACACTACATATACACTTTTTATATGTTTATATATGAAATAATTTAGAAGTGGTGGCTGCTCCATACAATACTGCATTACCGTTGTCTCAGAACTTGTGTATACACCATTACTTTCAGATTACCTGACTTGCTACAGGCCATATCTGAATATTTCAGAAAAAAAATCCGTTCAGAGGCATTGCATCCACAAAATATATTTGTCTGTATTCCTCCTGTG
This sequence comes from Phyllomedusa bahiana, assembly GCA_025379985.1. NCBI lineage: Eukaryota > Metazoa > Chordata > Amphibia > Anura > Hylidae > Phyllomedusa > Phyllomedusa bahiana. The sequence goes on from JAODAL010012708.1 coordinate 36,247, forward strand.
GTAACTACGTTACTTAATACACACATCACAAAAGTAATTTCATATGTCAGACACAAGTAGATGTTAAACGTGTGAAAACCATTTACCTTGTGAGCCTGGATTTTCATAGTGTTTTTCTCACTTATAGTTTCATGTAAATTGAAACGAGCATCACAGTGAAAATGGATTATATTTCCATTTACATTCTAGCTATGATTTTTAGTATTTTTTTCTTTATTTAACAAGTTGTTATTGTGCTTGTATGTAAGGGGAGACAGAATCATATGTACTATGTGATTCAATGCATTAAAGGGCATGATTCACGTACCAATATGCACCAATATAATGGAGTACATGACAAGCGGCAAATGTACCGTGGGTGATATGTATGAACGGGGCTGCGCCGGATATCTGGTGTCTTTTCAACCCGATATCAGGGGCAGCCCCGCTTGCTACATTTTTAAATCTCCCGCATGCCACTCCTGGGCGCATTACAAAGCGCCAGCGGCACTTTGTAATGCGCCTCGGATCGGGGGCGTTTAGGAGGCGGGGCGCACTAGAACCATACGGAGCTATAGATTTATAGCTTCGCTACGGCATTTCTAGGCGCATTACTGCTGGAAGAGGGCAGATAAACCAGAACAATCAGAAGAAACAAATATCCATAAAACAATAATTTTTATTCAAACAAAAAAATAAATATAAAAATAATACAACAATATCTTAAAAATACAAAAATGGGGAAGAAACTGTATCAAAAGGGCAATGTACTCAATACAAAAATAGTGATAAGAATCCATATTAACATGATCCAGATAAATGTAATGTATAGAGAAAATCCAACAAAAAGTGTAATAATGTATACAGATATAAAATATACTGCATATATTAGGTAAACATATAGTGAACATATATAAAGTGCATGTGCAATAAATAGTAAATCCCTAATAGTCAATCATTAGAATTACATGATAAATATATATAAATAAAGAGGACATGATAAATGGAAGCAAAACAATAATAATAGTGTAGCAATATTACCCAAAATGATAACAGTCACGGAGCTTGCGTGCCACTGTGGTATATTTGGCACAATTTGGTGCTCTTTGTGCCAGCCAATAAATATGTGCATTCATTGACAACATTGCAACTAATTCACTTCCAGTGCTTTGTTGTTATCTTTATTACAATTCATATTCATTACTAGCGGTTAGAAACAGAAATGACACCCATCAAAATTACTAATTTGTACTAAGATGGCCGAGGAGTCCAATGCTTATGCCACAGATCTTCGGACAGAGGTTGCATCTGGTTATTTCACGAATCTGGATTTTAGTCACTCTCCTTTCATCATTTTCTTTAGTTTAATTAGTTGGAGCGGTGGTCAATCTCAAAATTCCCAGCTGTTTGGTGGGTCATTCAGCATCATAGGGGATGGTCAGGATTTCCCGATTTGGCTTATTTCAAATGATGGTGTCTTTAAATCATTTCTTCTGGCCACCCCAGGTTATCTGGCCTTGGCTTACCTGGCAGTAGAGGACTTGTCTAGGGAGATAGGTGTCGGCATTTTGAAGCAGTTGCCCATCCAGCAGAGTTGGTTTTGCAAGATCATGGCTTCCATACTGTTCATCTTAGCCTTAGTAAGGACGCTGGAATTGGTGCAATGATTCTATCAGCTGGTAAGCAAAATTAGCTGTTGCAACATTTGGGGAGGCATATATGGAACTAGGTGAATCAAAGTGCATTTTCACATCTATTTTTCAGTATCAAATATGCCTGAATGTATGAAAGTGGTTTTTGTGTGCTCATAAATGGTGTCTAAATTTCTTTGCTCCTCGCCTTTGTGTTTGGCGCATTTTGGAACTTAGGCACATAAGTAATGCACCAAACATGTACAAAGGACATAGATAGGCTGGAAATAAAAGAAAAGTCATTAGAATAGCATGTCAGTGAATAGAAACTATGGTACTGATCTTGCTTGGTGGACCACAGGTACCAGCAATACCTGTGCTATGCTGGCTCTTGCTGTATGTAGAATAAAGGGTGAGAGCAGCAAAAATAAATTTAAAATTTAATATAGTAAAAATTAAAAATGTAAAAATCTGAGCATCATCATCAGTGGGTTATTTAATGTAAAATTAGTTTTACATTCTATTAATTTTAAATGCATCTTATAGGAGATATTTCTATATTTTTGGGATATTATATATTTTTATATTAATTTTATGTGATAACATTTTTATTAAATTTAAATAATTTAATTTTATACAGTTTGATAAATATCAGAGATTACTTTTTATTATTGTACTGGTGTAAGTTGGGAAATATTTGACATCTTTTTCCCTAACAGCAAATCTAGCTTCACTTGGACTCCTCAGGCAGACAACATTGAAATAGGTCTGCCTGTCCGAGCAGTAATGCGCCTAGTTTTGCCGAACCACATTCATATATGTGTCTAATATTATGAGTGTGGTGCAACGTGCCCGCAGAACACCCCCTCATGTTAAGCGCATTAAAAAGTGTTGAGTCTTTCGAACAATGCGCCTAACACTTTTGTTTGCCGCATTAGACATCCTAGTCGCCTCACTTTGGTGCTTTTTACACCAGAAAAGGGTGAAAAACTAGATCATGCATGTCTCCCTTAATCTCCACTCATGACTTCCCATTGCGTACCCCCTTATCATTTCACTCAATCACTTGGCTTTTCATCAGGATGGTGGTGTATAGTATGGTGCAAACCTATTGGGTCATCAATTTGTTTAAGCAATATTAGAGTGTATTTAGTAAGAAATATGGTGTTCTTGATGTACCCATGCAGAGTATTATTCAGAAGAAACTGGAAATGATGTGATCATTGATCATTGGTCATGGCAGAGGCCGACTGAAAATGTTGCAGGACACAATCGATAACATGGAATATCATCTGGAGCAGTCGCCTATGAAACCTCTGAGACGCAGAGCACAGGAGACTTGGAAATCTCATTCAATAGGTCAAACAGTAGCAAAGAGGGCAGAATTTCCACACATTGTGTCAGTGCCATTCAGGAGCTCAAATGCAGACAAATACAGTCACTGATTCCAGGGGTTTGTAAAGGAAGACATCTCATGTGAAATGCTGCTCTTCCCCCGATATGCTGCCGATACGTTCAGGAACATAGAGCACCGCATTGTAATATGTCTGGCAGAAAACGGAGATCACTGCCAGCATAGCATGTAATGCAATCAATTGGACATACAGAGAAGGAAATCATTATTTGATCCCTTGCTGATTGTTTAAGTTTGCCCACTGACAAAGACATGAACAGTCTATAATTTTAAGGGTAGGTTAATTTTAACACTGAGAGATAGAATATCCAAAATAAAATCCAGAAAATCACATTGTATGAATTATATAAGTTTATTTGCATTTTGCTGAGAGAAATAAGTATTTGATCCCCCACCAACCATTAAGAGTTCTGGCTCCTACAGACCAGGTAGACGCTCCTAATCAACTCGTTACCTAGTTATCTCAACTAGTTACATCTGTCTTAATTAGTCACTTTATAAAAGACTCCTGTCAACAGACTCAATTGATCAGTCAGACTCTAACCTCTACAACATGGGCAAGGCCAAAGAGCTTTCTAAGAATGTCAGGGACAAGATCATAGACCTGCTCAAAGCTGGAATGGGCTACAAAACCATAAGTAAGACGCTGGGTGAGAAGGAGACAACTGTTGGTGCAAGAGTAAGAAAATGGAAGAAATACAAAATGATTGTCAATCAAACTACACGGGGGGAACTTCTTAATGATCTCAAGGCAGCTGGGACCACAGTCACCAACAAAACCACTGAAAAAACATTACGCCATAATGGTTTCAAATCCTGCATTGCCCGCATAGTCCCCCTGCTCAAGAAGGCGCATGTGCCAATGAACACCTGGATGATTCTGTGAGTGATTGGGAGAAGGTGCTGTGGTCAGATGAGACAAAAACTGAGCTCTTTGGCATTAACTTAATTTGCCGTGTTTGGAGGAAGAGAAATGCAGCCTATGAGAGATGATCTGCAAAGAGCAGTAGACTAAAATTCCTCCTGACATGTGCGCAAACTTCATCATCAACTACAAAAAACATCTGACTGCTGTGCTTACCAACAATGGTTTTGCCACCAAGTGTTAAGTCTTGTTTGCCAGAGGGATCAAATACTTATTTCTCACTGCAAAATGCAAATAAATTTATATAATTTATACAATGTGATTTTCTGGAATTTATTTTGGATATTCTATCTCTCAATGTTAAAATTAACCCACCCTTAAAATTATAGACTGTTCATGTCTTTGTCAGTGGGCAAACTTACAAAATCAGCAAGGGATCAAATAATTATTTCCTTCACTGTACGTCAAGATAAGGAGCAGATTTTTATTTATTTTTTGGTTCAGATTGCTTTATGCTAATGAAAGTTACAGAATATTCAGGACCTCTTTCGAGTAAATCTCCTTGAAGTTTTTCATAAAAAATTGCACTGTGAAGCTTCAGAATACTGCAGTTTTGTGTGATTCAGATGACATCAGCTTAAAACCACATATAGTTTTATACCGTTTTATTATTTCTTCATCATTCTTTAGAGCTTGGTTAACTTAGTGCAGAATATACTGCTTAAATGCCATTAATATTTACAACAGTTTATCGATAAGGACCAGAGATGAGCGGATCAGAGACAATGTTTCTATAATGGAGTCATATTTGCTGTATGTAAGACATTGGAGACTCCGATGATAGAATATTGATCTGCGTTTCATCCTCCATTATTTCATATGTGACCAGTATGGCTACATAATTGAAACTTTGCCTGTCAATAAAGCACAGCACTGTACCTTTCAAACAAAAGAGATCACAAATAGTCACATAGATTTCTTACAGTAAAATTATGCAGTTTGGTGTGACTGTAACAGCTACACTTTGCAGATAGTAAGGACTTAGATGTAGAAACATGAAGTATCATTGCGGGTTTCCATTACTTATTTCTTTTGACCTTTTAACATTTTTTTACAGCAAAGTATGTTTGACTTTAGAGGTAATCAAGGGATTGGTCGGTGGTTTCCATTTATTTTGCAAAAGTTTATTGCTTGTCCTTGGTCAATGTAAATATCAAAAGCTTTGCAAATACTAAAGTGAAATTTATCCAAGGCCACAAATAAATGAGGTGATATGAAAGGTTAAACCGTATAGAATTGGACTTGTCTTTACCAATAACTGATGACAGTGTTGGAGTTCTTGTTGGAGTTAATGCTCTATTGTTTCTAGGCTAATCGGCTGTAAAAATGTTATTTCAAGAGGATGACAAGAGACTAAGAACAGACAAGCTGAATGTCATCCAATAGACTTTAAAGACTTCTTCTTAGGCTTCTTCAAAAAACAGCTGATCACAAAATGTTCCCAAAGATGGGATCACCAGTAATCAGTTGCAATATGGGTAGAAACTTGGCAAACTTGAATGGGGCTGCGCCAGTAGTCTGGCGTCCTTTCAGCCCAAAAACTGTCGCAGACCTGCTCTCGATGTATCAACAGGCGCACTCCAAAATTAGGCACATTATGTGGTGCCCGTGGCACTTTGCACTGCGTCTAAGATGTGGGGACGTTCTGGAGGCGTCACACCACAACCATATGATTCTACACAATTATAACTGTAGGACAGCAAAACTGGGTGCATTACTGCTGGAACAGGCGACCAAGTTACAAGTGGTTTACCTGAGCGTGAGTTGTCGTAGTGGAATTAGACTGCGCCAAATCTATGACCCACAGTACAACAGGTTCATACATTCTGGCACATTCTACACTGCTTTTTAGCTATTTAGAACTGGCCTCTATGCACCTAGATCATACATGTTGCCCTAAGTATGTAGTTCTCCTGCAGCACCACCACGGGGGAAATTAAGCATTACACAGTGATCATTCAAATCAGTTGTTTGTCTGTAGAGTTTCTTAAACATGAACCTGTTCATTTTGAAACTGCTTCAAATACACTTTGGAACATCCCAAAACCATTTTTTTTCTCTGTCTCTGAACTTAACAATATCCCTAACTCTATCATTAACCCTAACCATAAGGGTATGTTGACACAAGATTGGAGTGTCCCTTTCCCAGAAAGGAACCACAGTTAGTCCGCACCTCCTGGAGCCTGAGCTCGGCCACTCTTGTCCCGCTGTCCTTATGGAACTCCCAGACTGGGAAATTTCCCCACCTGTGACCAACCTCCTGGATCCCTGCGTCGGCCACTTTCTGAATAAAGTTCTGCTGCCTCTATGGAACTGCAAGACCGAGCAATCTCCCAAATAGTAGCCAACCTCCTGGAGCCTGAGCTCGGTCATTCTTGGAGCAATGTCCCGTTATCTTTTTGGAACTCCGAGACCGGACATTCTACCAACCTGTGGCTGACCCTCTTGGAGCCTTGCATCGGCCACTTTCTGACACAACGTTTTTCAGGAAATTTTTACGTTCTGTAATTACGGCAATCAGAGCTTCTCTCTCTCTCTCTCTCTCTCTCTCTCTCTCTCTCTCTCTCCTCTCTCTCTCCCTATATATATATATATATATATATTATATATTATAATATTATATATATAAAAACATACAATAACAACCTTTCACCCCTAGCCTCCTATAGCTTGATGATGGAAAAATTATACCATCCTGTGGAGAAATAAACACATTCTGAGAACTGTCATCAGTGTAATAGTTGTTTTTATGCAAACATATATCAGTACACAGTGAGTTCCCAGGAACTGTATTGAGTGTATATCTCTAATATACAAGGGAGCTGCTCTATGTCTGCACAGCAATTATTTGGAAACATTCTGAGTTATTAAGTTATTGTGTAACAAGAAGAGATGTATTGATTCCTCTCTATGGTCCATTGACTGCTTTCTTTGAAGAACAAGTAGCCATATTTGTTTACTAAATAAGGATGTTTTATTCCTTAGAAAATCAGAAAAGTCTTTATCACGGTTGACGACGCTTCATTAAAAATAGAAAATATATAGAATAAAACGTGAAGTTTACTTAAAATAGCAATGACAAATTATGTAAATGCTATTCACTGTGCTTGCATAAGATTATACAATGTGTGTTGCACTATATACAGGCAGTTCCCGAGTTACAAACATTTGACTCACATGACTCATGCTTAAAGGGGATGTATCGCTTGCTTAGTTCGGCTGATTCACACTGCTCTCAGCTTCTCAACTATGGAAATGCAGGGGCGTTTCTTCCCCTCCCAGCTGGGTGACATCATCCCCCCCTTCACTGTTCATGCTGGCTCCCGAGACTCCCCCCCCCCCTCTACCCTCTCTGAGTCCACATGTCACTGTGTCTTTCCCTATTAGTCTTATTTTATAAGAGCTGTATACATACCACAGGCTGCATTCAATCTAGACTGAGCAACTGAACTCTTCTCCTCTCGCAGCTGGAGATGTGTTACAGCCATATGAACGGCACAGATCTCCCTTCTATGCAGGAGAGTTAGGCACCGGGACAAAACTGTTATGTTTTCTCATTGTAGAAACTGTTGCAGTCTGTTTCTGCTAGGTGTTGAGAGAGAAAATGCTACGGCCCCTAACTCTGAGTCAGGCAGGGATTGACACAAATTGTGCTATTTCCTGGTTGTGTAAGCCCTTCAGTGTAATTCTGTTTCTTCTGCCTGTATAAAGTGAAAATGTGACGGTCCCTTACTCTGAGTGAGAGACACAGCTCCATGAATTCGACCGGGGGCTGAACAGAATGTAAATGAGCTCTCAGCTAGTGAAATGCAAGGAGGAGGGATCCTTAGGGATTCGACCAGCACTGGAGATCAGTGTAAACAAAAACAGAAGATAAGGAATACTGTGAATACAAGACAGCTTTGCTAATGACATCCAATTGCTAAGTTTCTTGTTTTCACTGTCCCCTTATTCTGAAGACCATTTAATCAAATGATAAAACCCTTTTAAAGGGGTTGTCTCACTACAAGGATTGCTTTTTATGCCAAAAATCTTGCAAAAAGAAGTACTTTGTAATATGTGTCCATTAGCAGTGTTCTACCTATTCCTGTATTGTATGGGCTGTATCAGCTCCTCAAGTCGCCATAGCGACAGACCTGTTTGATCTCTCCTGATAGACTGTCAGCACTGATCGCTATAGCTACAGACCTGGTGTCCTCAGCAGCTCCTCACTGCAGGCCAGTAGTAGCCAGTTAACACACCCCTGATTTTAAAAATGAAACTGAGAAATCAGTACTGAGGTAAGATGAATCAATGTAGTGAGACAACCCCTTTAAGAATAGAGGCTTTTGTTAGCTTTGACTTTTACTTTAGCAACAGGTGCCTTGGTTTTCCCATGTTCCTTTAGCACCATTGCATGCTATACACTGCAGCCGCTTGCACATGCGCCACCAAACTCTTTTCATCTAGATGTGACCAGAAGAAGGCCAACCCAGGCCGAAACATTACACTTATATCTGCACTTACAACATTGCCATTTGTAGGATCTCACTTGATGTTGCACCACGGAAATTTACTATACCTGTTAAGCTATAGATTTGCTGTAAATAAATTATATACATTTCAGAAATTTAAGATCAGGTGTGCCTTGGATTTACTGAGACCTTTACAGGTGAAAAAATTCTCCCATCAAACCACACAGGCTCAAATAACGAAGGTGAGCGATACCAAGATTATTTAATATACCATGAACCTTCTTTATAGCCTGATCAAGGATAACCTTTACCCTAAACTTAACTAAATTATAATATAATAAATTACTATGATCTAGCTAATGTGGTGCCTAACTATACTTTAATAACTACATTTATCAAAGAAAATCCCACCTGGAGAGTGGAGTATGGTTCCTCTTCATTTGATGTTCTGAGTATTTGTAGTGGAAGTGGTCACCCCCTAAATTGAGCATGCACCAACATATAATATACCTCTATGGAGTTGTGCTGCCGATCAAAACCTTTGATTTAAGGACTGGAATTTGGGTCACTACAGGACCATCAGATTGCCAGACATGTAAGTTAAAAGGGTTGTCTCACTACATGTCACGGCTGGCCCCTCTCCCCGCGGTTCGGGTGGCGGGCGCAGCCGTGGCCCGTGACTCCCTTGCTTCCCCGGCTGCGGGGACGAGTGGCGCCGCGGTCCGCATGTTGTGCTGTGCGCGCTACCGCCCTCTAAGGCGCGCACAGCAACTCCCTGAGATTTAAAGGGACAGTGCGCCGGTGATTGGTCTAGCCGGCCGATGACCCTAAATAACGACAGCGCCCCCGACTTGTCCTTGCTGGATCTATTTGTGCCTTGTGCCATAGAGAAAGCGTTTTCTTCAGCGTTCCTGACCTATCCGCGTTTCCGACCTCCTGCTACGTCCTCTGACCACGAACCTCTGCCGCCTGCCTTGACCTTATTGCCTGTCCACGACTACGTCTACGTCTTACGATTTGGTACCACCCTCGCCCTTGGCCACCACTGCAAGCAAGTCACGCCAGTGGAAGCAACCTGGTAGTTTCCCGTTGCAGCAAGTCCATCCTGCTTTGCGGCGGGCTCTGGTGAAAACTGGGTGCTACTTAGATTCCGCTCCCTGGTATGGCTTACACCATCGCTTGCACTGGTCCAGAGGATCCACTACCGTCTGCCATAACACTACAAGGATTGCTTTTTATGTTAATTTACATGTATTAAAAATTCTGCTCCTTCTGAAATCTATGGAAAAACGGGATCGTGTTTTATAAGAAACCTAAGTCAACTGACTAAACTCCCAGAAGAACTGAAGACCTTATAGAGGTTGTCTCACTACAAGGATTGCTTTTTATGTTAAAGATCTTGCAAAACAAGTCACTTTGCAATATGTGTCCATTAACAATGTCCTACCTATTCCTAGATATTCCCTCTTGTATGGGCTTCATCGGCTCTTCAAGTCGCAATAGCTACAGACCTGTTCAGTCTCTCCTGATAGGTTGCCAGCACTGGTTGCTATAGCTACAGACCTGGCTTCTACTGCAGCCTAGTAGAAGCCAGTAAACGCCCCTGAATTCAAAATGAAACCAAGAAAACAGGACTGAGATAAGATGAATCAAAGTAGTGAGACAACCCCTTTAAACCCCTAAAACCTAAAACCCTAAAGTTTTGGTTGCAGTTGATTTTTTGGGTGATTCTGGCTAACCTGAACTGAAACAGTTCAAATTTGACTCTGAAGCACAAAACTAGTCCTAATCATCAAGGACAGAAGCTTATGGTACCCCCATCCCATTTTGTGTTACCTATACATTTATGCTTTTTAGTTGCTAACACTGTGGGACCTGTGGAGACCAAAACCCTGTGCAGCACCTCACATCCATTAAAATGGGGAAGAAACCAATAATAAATGGAGTCCATGGCTGCATACTAGCTGCATGTGCTGCCTATATATACTCTTTTGCCCACAGAAGCTTATCTGACTCATGCTTCTATACTTCAGAATTGTAGCCTAGTTTCGACAGAATCATAATTTGTTCCCGTATTAGGAAAATGTTCCAATACTGCCAGATATTGAAATCCCTGATGTATCCTTGACGGGCTACGTTGGGAATTATCTATCTACATTCCAACCCTGCATTTTACCAACTCCAGTTTGGGGTACAACTTTGATTTATGGGTAAGAACTGCAAACATTAGGAGCACATCAATCTTTTTGCTATTGTTCTCACCAAGTAGATTAACCATTGATTGCAGCTCTGCAATGGATTCAATCAGCTAGCTATTAAAAACCGAATACATGAAGCTAGTTGCCAGAGTATGGCTATGGCCAGCTAATGCAAATTTAAGAATGGCCATAAACACAATGGAATGCTTTTATCCTTGCAGAGATAACAATATCATGGCCACTTGGGGGGTAATGCACCACAAATAGGAAATCCTTATATTATGTGCATTCAGTATGTATACGTTAAACATTGTGCTGTTTGTACAATGTAAACTCCAAGAGGTCAATGTTCTCAGGAAGCTATTAATACTGCGTATGTCTATTAATTTGTGTAGCTTTGAATGGTATTTTGCTTTTTGATGTTTTAGTCTCACAAAGCTATTGCTATTTTATAACTTTTACTATTGGTAAATAACAGCCAAATGCTTCTTTGAAGGAAGGTCATTTTCCTGTTCCTCACTATCAATGAATCATCTGGAGCCTCTCTCCATGAGCCAAGCCTGGTGCACTCATATATAGGTCTTTGTGTCTCTGCTATTGTTATGGCAGAATATAAACAATCTCCTTTCATTGCACCATTTGAATGTATAAAACAAGTCTTAAATAAATTGTGTGTATGGCTCCTGGTCAGGTATATGCTTTGTGACCTTGTGCTATTGAGCATAAGACATTGTGTGACATTATGTGTATTGAACAGAAATGCATTCAAGGTCTTCAGCTGAAACTCACTGCAAGAACAATTGTCATCATGAAAACTAACCTGATGGTCATTGGAAAAAAATATTTTCAGAAAAATATCTCTTTCATATTTAGGCAGTTTTGTAGTATACATTCGTTACATTTTCTCATGTTAAAGGGGTTTTGCCATGAAGTAAAATTGACGTGGGAAGCTTGCAAATTAAATAACAAACATTTTCACCATTCATTATTATTAACAATTCTGCACCGTTTTTGTTTTAGCTGCTCCTTTAGTGATCCATTGTTTACAGCTCGTCTCCAGGGGATACGACCGGGGTTGAGAGCTCCTCACTCCTGGTCAGACATGCTCAGACATCACCTCTCCTCTCTTGCAACTACTGAGTATTCAAACCCCAGGTGCTGTCGTTCTACTCCCGTCCTCTGTCCTCCTTAGTAATTAGTCAAACAGTGCATATAAATTAAAAAAAGAAACCTCAATGAGGTGTGTGCATTGATAAAGATAAAAAAATCCACAGGTTTGGTTCCTGCAGAGATTTGAACCTAGGACCCTTGTGCCTGGAGGCAAAAGCTTTTCCTTTCAGCTACTCACAATGCATTACATAAACAGACCTTTCTTTGACTACAGAGAGGAAAGGCCTGGTGATGTCATCCTGCTGGGTCACATGATATGCAATTCAAACGAATCACACACGCCCGCTTCTGAGCACACAGAGCTGAAGAGCTGGATACAGGAGGTATGAAATGAGATTGTGGCAAAACCCCTTTAATTTTATTTTGAGTCTTCCGTCCTTATGGAAGATGAGTGTCATATAGGTCTAATTTTTTTTACCCTTTTTGGTTTGTTTTTAATTTATGTTTCTACCCTCTTCAAGGAATTTCCTTGGGGGTGTTTCCTATATTGCATTCTGCCCCTAATATTGAAAAACCTGGTGAGATTTGTGCCTTAAATTGTATGACAGTCTAAGATAAGCAATATTACTCACATTGTAATTGCTTCAGTTTAAACCCTTTTTTCCTGCCTAGCTAGAATTTTAACATAAGTGAGGAAACATGTACTACAGAAGTTAGGAAATAAAGTAAATAATGCACACTAAAGGATCTTGGGGCTTCTCATTTTACAATGCAAAGAGAAACAACTTTTAGGCTATGTCTACACAGCACAGGGTTCTGCACGGATTTTTGGCGGATTCAGTATTCTGAATACACCAAAAATCCGATAGTACCCTGTTCTGCGTAGACAGCAGAGAACTATCCGTACTGTAGTCTATACAGTACAGCTTTTTTACTGTCACTTTAAAAATTCGGTGGAATATGCAACATGTTGTATATTCCACAGGATTCTGTTCAGATTTGCCCTCGGCCCCGTATATTCAATGTATTTAGCGCAACTCAGTGCCGTGGTTCAGCAATGGCAAAATGCTGTGTGGACTTAGCCATAAACAGGAAATGCTGCTGCTCTGCAGCAAAGAAGGGAAGCTACATGCAGCAAAGGAAAAGCACAGAAAACATTGTTAAATTAGTGAGACCAAGTCAAGCCATCTGGAAATTTTTGGGGTTCGCCAGGAAACCCTTTTAAAGGGTTTGTCTGAGCACAGGGCGGTGATCCTAACTGATTGCAAGAATAAAATGGCAAGGACTTCAACTTTGATGGACTTTACTCAGTTTTATAAGGAGACTTACTAGAGCCTTATGGGAGCTGAGAGCCTTTGGAAGAGGACGATTCAGTTGACTTTATTAATTCTTTCTAACTCTTACTGGCAAATTTAAGTGGTAAATGTTTGGTAAGCAAATCTTCATCAAACTTTCTGATTGCCATGTGTGTGCGTTTTAGTGTGTAACATCTCACTGGAGAACATTGCTGATATGCTATTTATTACACACTAGAAACAGATGTTCTTGGTAATCAGACCATCTGATAAAGGCTCGCTAACCAAAAATATTTACCAGCTGTTTGATTTGCTGGTAAAAGTTTGGGAGAATTAATAAGTCACTTGAATTTACTTAAGGAATGTGTGAAAATTCCTATATCTCATTTTCAAATTTTAGCCGAGAACCTCCTCAGATTACACAAGAATGACATTGCTTTATTTGCAGTTAGGGATAAAATAGGCAGCATAGATGGAGCATTCACTTAATTATGGAAATCAGTAGAGATCCACATCCCATTCAGTCGAACACTTATGATATAGTCTAGTGAGAAAGTCCCTTTAAAGACAAGGAGTTCAGTAGTTCTATGTGTCCAAACACATAAATCAGCTCCGTGTCAAGCCCAGGAGATCGTATGTCCAAATAGGTGTGGCTTTTTTCAGGGCAGCTTTTAAAGCTGCACCCCAATTGGTCCTGCCTGCCAAGTCTTTCAACATGAGAGAGGACAAAGATGGCATTGAGACTGAAGATGGTAAGGAAGTAGATAGATAAAGTACAGCAAAATATTCTGAGAAACAGCTTTCAGACAGGAAAAACTACAGGAAAGGGAGTTTACATAAAGCACAGCAAAAACGCAAATTAGCACAGAAAAGATGAATGAAGACTAAGGCAAGTCACTTGAGAATCTATGTATTTTTTGCTTCCACAGACATTCCCTTGAGGTATCTTTTTATGTGAATCATCCTAATATCATATATACACATCAATATTTCCTACAACATGCCCTGTCCAATCAGTTTGGCCTGACCACTATGATCCCCACAGAAGTATAGCTGGGGAAGGGGAGTGGCAGTAGAGGGGCAGGACATGATTAGATGCTATATCAAGTAATTTAACACAACCCTATTGAAATGAATAGGAAGAGATTGTAATTCCAAAGCAGCTTTAGGTTGAGAGTGGTATGGTATGGAAAAAAGTGGAAAGGTCTATGGTTTCTTTCTTTTTGGACCAGTGGGGATCTAAGAAATGTACGATACAATCAATGCACATCATGGGAAAGCCCTTTTAATACATCATATGAGTAATAAATATATTCATCAATACACAATCCTTAATAAACATTGCTCTATACAGAACGGAGCTACCAATGTATTTTTCCCTCACTATTACCTGCTCAGTTTGGCGGCGCGTCTGGTTATTTTGAAACCAAATTATTCTTGAAAGCCGGGCGAAAGATTTATAGCTCGTGAACTCAACTCTGATTTGTTACTTTTCGGCCACACATTAATCTGGACAGATACAGAATTTGCAATATACTATATTTCCATTTACTCGAAAAGCATGGCGGTATTTGGATAAAAAGAGAAGGAAGAAATATTAGAAAGCCACCTGAATTTCATCTGTGTGTTGTGAATATTAAGCATAGGGCAACATGAAAAAAAATACATACATAACAGAATTCCTCTAGATTTTAGATAATTAGCATCCATGAAATGTTTGCTAGCTCTTGTATATATTTCTCTGTCGCTGAAGATGTAGGGAAGATGTTGCCCCCAAAGTAGGAGTTTTGACCCTGAAGGAAGGTTTTGCGAGGTGAAAAAGTACTACAGCCTTTATCAAAGGGTGGGCAGATATGTGGCAGAGTGACATCAGGTGGTCACATGTTTCATCCACTAGGTAGCGCAAAACAGGATACCTGCAAGCAACATGTCACCAAGGTTTTCTGGCCTTGGTGGGATAGGTGACAGCCATGTATGTTGTCAGCCATAGTAAGTGGGTGGCAGCTGGTTATAGTTAATTCAATTCAGCCGTTCCTGGGTCTGTTCTTATCAGGAGTAGGCAATGTGTTGGGGTGGTGCCTACGCCCCGTGTTCCAGAACAGGCCTTGTGGGAAGCGGCCTTTATCCTATAAAAAGTCTGGTGCTTCAAGTGATCTCTGGGTGTGGTTTGCCGCCAGAAACTGGAGTTGCAGAATATATATCTATAGCGATGTTTACTTACTGTACGGCTGCCATTCTGGAGTGGCCCGGGGGTTATTTAGCTCACTTCTAGAATCGCCATCCTGTGGTAGAACGGTTTTGGCATCCAGCATACATCACACTGACACAGTCAGTCGTTTCAGGAGTTAAAGGAGTTGACACAGGAGTCGTTTCAACACTATCCTCAGCCAGCTTTATTCAACCAGCATATAACAACAGGTCAGTGCAACTGTACAGCAAACGAAAACCTTGGCTGTCTTGCCCCTGGCTACACACATGGAGTCCCTCTCTACCGTGGTCTGGACCTGGTGTCCAGTCCCACCAATATACACCTTGGCCAGTCTCCTTCTGGTATTTTCGGCTTCCCTCAAGCCTGGGGGTAAGACCCTCTCCCACTTTCTGCAGCTACAGTTTCTGGCAGCAAACCACCAGATTACCTGGAGTACCAGTACCAAGCTTCTTATAGGCCTCCAGAGACCTGCACAAAGCCTGTCCTGGAACACGGGGACAACATCCACCCAATACGTTGCCCACTCCCGATAAGAGCTGACGCAGGAATGGCTGCCAACCGTACGATGGCTGACAACATACATAGCTGTCTCCTATCCCAACAATGCCAGGAAACCTTGGTGATGTGTTGGTTGCAGTAATCCTGCTTTGCTCCACCTAGTGTCAGAAACATGTGACTCCCTGAGGCCACTCTGCCACATATCTACCCCCCTTTGATAAAGGCTGTATTACTTTTACACCTCACAAAACCTTCCTCCAGGGTCAAAGTTTCAATTGGAGTATGGGAATGGACATGTAGTTTTTGTCAGTGTTGCCGTGTGATGATGATTAAGATTGGTCATATTGGAGTGGTGAAAATACTTGTATAAAATAAACATGTGCTGAACCAGATATTGTGTGCAGCCATGGTCAGTGCACTCCAGAGAAGTGGCTCTGTGATGGAGATCCAGATTGTGACACTGTAGAGAATGAAGGGAAATGTTGTTCTGGGAGCTGTAGTCCAGCTGAGGTCACTTGCTCCAATAGTTGCTGTATTTCCAGTAGCTTTTACTGCAATGGTCACAAAGACTGTAGTGATGGAAGGGATGGAAAATGTGAGCCGCTAGGGCCCCGCAAAGAAAGGGTTTTGCCCCAGTCGCTAGTGAGGGGCAGGTTAGTGTGTTTGAACCCTCAGATGGTAAGGAAATCCCCAGTAAGGAAGCTGAGGTAAACGGCAAGGGTTTTCTATATGCAGTGGTTGTCAGCAGTGCCCGGAGATAACTAGCAGGCATCTTGAGCTCTCTTCCTTGGAGACAGTTACAGGAGATGTGGAGGAAATATTTCCACATGCTGTTGCAGAAAGGGGGCTGCTAAGCACAGTCAGTAAGCAGAGATGTGAACCCGGGAATGTGTCCTCTGACACTAGTGAAACACCTGGTAACATTGTTGTAACTAAGAAGTTTTATATAGAGATGGTCAGTAAGAACCAGAGGACTTGTCATAAAGAGAAGTTTGGGTCTCATTATAATCCTGCCGACAAAGATGTAGCAGGTTGGGGTTCAGGTGCGCCCCTAGGGGCCATGGTTGATAGAAACCTGAGAGCTGTGCTGTCATTATAGCTTCCTGTGATGCTAGTGTGGTTGCTGGGTCCAACCATGGGTCTTTTGCGTCTGTGAGATCCAAAACAGTGAAGACACTGCCCAGTGGGCACAATGCCAAGGTATTCTGTGTGTGGAAGAAGACTAATAGGTATGATGGCGCTGGTAATCTGGTTGTCAGTAGTAATCCTGTGAATGTCAGCGTGCGGGCTGAAGGTGATGACATCTTTGCTGTAGAGCGTGCATGGTTGAGCCTACTGCTGAGCGATATGAGCACAATTTAGTCTCTGCCGCTGAAGATGTAGGGAAGATGTTATCCTATAAAAAATTTAACTTTAACCTTAGCCCTGACCTTAACTTAGAGTTAGGGTTATGGATAGGGCTAGTTTTGGAGTTAGAAGTATAAATTTAGGTTTGGGACAACCTGAACCCAAATTTTGTCACACGCTTGGTCGAACCAGTATCAAACCAAACATTTGAGAAACACTATTTCTGATTATCCTCTATCCTGGCATGTAGATTTTCATTATTGTCCTTTTTGGACAGGTACATTTCCTGTAGTCCAGAATATTTGAATATTCCCACAGATCAATTCTCACTGACAACTTGTAAAAAAAAAAAGTTACTGTATTATTGTATTGTATTGTATTGTATTGTAAGTGCAAAAAACACTGTTACCCTGGGCTGTCTTTTCCATTGGACACACTAGGTAGTTGCCAGGGTGTCCCAGGAGCATAGAGACCCCAGGTGGTCAGAGCTATGTCCCAGGAACTCTCAGGATTCCATGGGCTTCCTCCCCTGCCAATTAGCAGACTGATTTAAATATGATATGAAAGGTAAGTCTTATTTAATTTTTTTCTGCTCCAATGGAAGGGGGATGGGAGCCTTATTTACCTAGGCTCCTACCTACCTGGGGCACTACTTGGGTGTGGCTAGAGATGTGGCCTGCTGTGATATCATATGTTTGGGTAGGATCCTGTACATTGCTTTGCCCAGGGGCCCTTAAAGGGGTTGTCTCACTACATTGATTCATCTTACCTCAGTCCTGTTTTCTTGGTTTCACTTTGATTTCAGGGGCGTGTTTACTTACTTCCACTAAGCTGCAGTAGAAGCCAGGTCTGTAGCTATAACGACCAGTGCTGACAGCCTCTCAGGAGAGATCAAACAGGTCTGTAGCTATAGTGACCTGAGGATCTGATGCAGTCCATACAAAAGGGGAAATTTCAGAATAGGTAGGACACTGTTAATGGGCACATATTACAAAGTGACTTGTTTTTGCACGATCTTCAGCATAAAAAGCAATCCTTGTAGTGAGACAACCCCTTTAATGCTGTTAAGATAGCCCTGATGTTACTACAATAAATGCTTCTACTACTACTACTGCTATAAATACGGCATAGTGATGGTGAGGATGATAATAACAATGATGGGAAAGTAGTAACAGAAAATGATTTATATGATTTGATTAATCTATATTCAATATTTCCAGAAGAGAAGGCCATTCCTTAACCCTGTGTATTTATGTTGGTTATTATCCTTTAATCAATTATGATTGATTTAGGATGCACAGTAACAAGACTTCAGGAAGGGGCCGGCATGTCAGCGGTCACATGAGTAGAGATCCTTGTAGACTATATCAGGAGCTCATCAGCTTGCTAGGACTTGTCAGCGCACGTACTATGCCTGATACACGCTACTCTTGTTCTTACTTGAATGTATTTTCCGCATGAGCTCCTATCTTCAGATGATCCTTAATATGATAATAGATACCGACAGACACTTCCATTTACGAAATATTTTATTACCCACCTTAATCAACAAATTCCTTGTAAATGTCAAGGGATTTAGAAAGAGCATCTGAGATCGGCATATGCATTCACATTTTTTTAAACTCCAGTACGGAGATATGGACTAGGTTTGAAGAGTAAGGCTTTATATAGAGAACACGAATGCAATCCTCTGTGACCTTGAGATGATTGATCCTTTACATAGGGATAAGAATAGAAAGGGAATGCATTTATCATAGGAGATTGATCAGTCCAATATCTCACAACCAACTATATTTAAAGGAAAACTCCATTTAACATACATAATTAACAACTTTAAGGAAAAAATTTGTATTCAGGGATTGATCAATTTTACGGGCATAACGGCATAGCCGGGAGATCCAGTGGGTTGCAAAAGTCTTCCCACCCCTTGAACTGTTCCTCATTTTTTAAATGTTACAGCTACAAACTTAAATGTATTTTATTGGTATTTTATGTGATAAAGCAACACAAAGTAGCAAGTATTTGTGAAGTGTAATTTTTGGAAATTAAAATACTGAAAAATATAATGTGCATATATATTCAGAGCTGATGAGTCAATACATTGTAGGACCACCTTTAGCTGCAATGACAGCTCTAAGGCTATGTTCACACGGCTTATTCTGGGACGTATTTCAGCCCGTAATTCGCGCAGTACTGCGCGAATTACGGGCTGAAATACGTCCCAGTCATTACGGTAATCCACAGTTCTCATAGAGAACTATGGATTACGTCTCCTCTCCCTGCCCGCACAATACGGCGAGCGAGGAGACAAGTGACATGCTACTTATTCACGGCGTATCCGCGCCGTGGATAATGCATGTCTATGGGGCCGGTGATCTGCCAGCCCCCCCGCCCCGCCCTGCAACCGCCCCACCCCCATCTGCACGGCGTAATTGTGGGGCGAAATATGTCCCGCAATTAAGCCGTGTGAACATAGCCTAAGTGTATTGCGGGGATGTCTCAACTAGTTTTTACAATCGGGGAGGGGGGGAAAGGTTTTAACCCCATTTTTCTTTGAAAAATACTCTGCTCTTCAGTTTGGTTAAAGGAAGAAATTTTCAGGCCCTTCCCACAGATTCTAAAAAGGGGGATTTGGGCCCTAAATGTTACTGGGCCTTTTAACACAGAATTGTTTTGATTTTAAACCCATTTTTAGTTTTAGTTATATTTTTTGGGCCCGATGTCCTTTTTGAAAGTTGAACCCCTCACTTCAGTCTCGGGGTTTTTGGCAACCGAAAACGGGGTTTTCCCAGGTTTTTCCATTTATTAAATCCATCCATCTTCCCATAAACCCTCGGGAGAAATTTTCCCAAAGTCTCTTTTTGAAGCAAAGCCTCCCACCAGATTGATGCTACCACCACAATGCTTCACGGCGGGGATCGTGTGTTCAGGGTGATGTACAGTGTGGATTTCTTGCATTTGCCCAAAAAAATTTAAAATTTTTTGGTCTAAACCCGTCAATTTCCCTTTTTTTTTTTTTTTTCCCCCCATGTCCCCTACATTAGATTTTTGCAAACTGCAAATAGCACTTTTTATGGCTTGCTTTAAAAAATTCTTGGTGCCACTTTTCTATAAAGGGCCCGATTTTGGGGTCAAAACCTTTTTAAATAGTAATTTGGGAAAAACATGTATCATTTTTTTTTAAACTTCAAAAAATACTTACTACTTTGTGGGTTTCCCAGCACATAAAAAAAAACAATAAAAAGTTTTATGATTTTTGGCTGTAAATTTAAAAAAAGAAACAGTTTAAAGGGTAAAATACTTTTTGCAAAAACTTTTTAAAGGGGGAAAAGTCACAAGTTTCTGAATAAATCCCGCTGCATATTTTTTTATCCTTAAAAAGGGTTTCTCCATCTCCCAAAAACCCATTTATGGCATATTGATAGGAATATTAATAGATAAGTACAAATTGATGGACCCTGTTTAAAAAAGTATGATGATAACAAAGGGAATCATGTAACAACCCCATCTATTTAAAACCCTTTAAACCAGCCTAATGGAGAAATGGGGTCATCGCATCGAAAAGGGGGGCCCAAAACTTGGGAAACCTTTGTTTTTCCCCTCAAAAAAAATACCAATCCCCCAATCAGTGACAGAAAAAATGGGGGAAAGAACTTTTAAAAATATCTAAAAATTAAAATCGGGGGGGATTTTTGAGATATACTTAAAGGGGATGTATCGGGTTCTTTAGTTTTGGTGACTCAACTGCTACAAACTTCTAACTCTAGGGAAATTTCAGGGGGGGGTTTTTTCCCCTCCCCGCTGGGGGGAATTTCCACCCCTTCACTGTTCAGGGGCTCCGAGGGCTCCCCCCCCTCTCTCTGAGTCCCCGTCCCCCTGTGTCTCTCCCTTTCAGTTTTTATTTTTTAAAAAAAGCTGTATACCTTTCCCCAGGGTGTTTTTTCAACTTGACCCGAGCCCCCCCTGAACTCTTCTCCCCTCACAACTGGGGATTTTTTTTACAGTTGAATCCAGCTTTTTTGAACGGCAAGATCTCCCCCTATGCAGGGAGGCGGGGATGACACACAATTGTGCTGTTTTTGATATAGAAGCCCTGCATGTTATTCTGTTTCTTCTGGCTGTGCGAGTGAAAATGTGTTGGTCCTTTTTTTGGGTTTGAAAGGCAGGAATGCAAATACAGCCCGCGGGGGGCTGAACAGAAAAAGTAAAGAGCTCCAGCTGTGAAAAAAGCAAGGAGGAGGGATCCGACCACCTGGATATCAGTGTAAACCAGAAACAGAAATAAGGGATCCTGTGAACAAAACGCTTTGTAATGCTCTAAATTCAAAGTTGCTTGGTTCACATCCCCTTATTCTGAAGACCCTTTAATGAAAAAGATAAAACCCCTTTAAAGATCTTACGCATTTATTTTTTCATGATTAGGCTTTTAAGTTTTTTATTGCTTTTGGGGATAGGTATCCATTGGGGGCCGCCCCCTTTTCAAGGGGGATGACCCATTTCTCCACTAGGGTGGATTAAGGTCTTAATAGGGTGAGTTGTACATGATTCCCTTTGTGATCATCATACTTTTTTAAACAGGGTCCATCAATTTGGATGCATTAATATTCCTATCAATATGTCATAAAATAGGGAAACCTGGCCTTTAGAAACTAATCCCGTTGTTTGAGGGAAATTTAGGGAAAAATTTGTCAGGTGGGGAAACGGTGTGTTGACAGATGTCCCTTTCCATGCGGGCAATACTATGTGCGGTAATGTTTATTGGAACGGTGGTGCCAGCGTTGAAAACCTATGCGGCATTTTGAAGTCGATGCTGGCCTTTGGTTCCCAGAACTTCCCCCTGGTGAACTATGCCTCAACTGTACCTGAACGCCGTATGTGGTTCAGGTGGTGGGTTTAAACCCCCTAGCTTATGGCTGAAATTCCCTCTTCTCTCTGTATAATAATTGTCCCCTGTGCCTCGAAAAGGTATATTAGCCTTGGGCTCCGCCCCCTAGGCTTCCTTCTCCAGTTCGCAAGAGGGGGAGTTAGAACCCAGACCAGGAAGGGTCCAGTGGCCCTCCTAAAAGCGGGGGTTACTGTCAGGGCTAAGCTGTGCTCAGACTGCAGACAGGCTGCAACAGCTGTTTGTGCGCTCCCTCCCTGATACACTTGCTGCTGAAGCTCTGTGAGTGCCCAGGGGCCCAGCCACTCCTGACAGGGGGCGAGTGCACCACCAATGGGAGAACCCGGAGCCGCCCCAATCACTGCAGGGGCGGTATCCAGGAATCCCATTTAAACTCCCTGAAAGCTGACTGCTGCGCTTGTGATATTCCTGGCTACCTTGTGTTGTTGTTTTGCTAACCAGTATACCTGACCTCGGCTTGTTCTCCTGACCCCGGCTTGTCTCCTGATTTTGTGCTTTGCTTCCGTTTGGCTTTTGACCTCGGCTTGTTTACGTTTATTCCTCTGGTTCTGATTTGTGGCTTTGGCTTTTCTATTTGTATTGACCTGGACTTTTTGCTATTCTTCCTTCTGACGGCCCCGCACTCTCGCATCGCAGGGACTGTCGCCCAGTTGTCGTCTGCTGCCGAGGGCAGCACGTCAAGTAGGCAGGGACAGTGGGCTGGGTTCCAGTTAGGGCTCACTGCACCTCCCTTGACGTGACAGTAATACCTGCAATATATTTGTACTCTGTGCAGTTTCACATACTGATTTGTCTGGCTTAAGATTAATCTAATTTTTAAATACGTGTTCATTAAAAGTTACGTTTTAGTATCTTGTTTCAGGGTTTATAATTTTTTGGCAGTGATAAGGTTGTAAAAACTCTGGCTTATTCATTATTATAATTCTGTGATTCATATTGATAGGGACCAGCCGCTGGGACCCTCATCTCAGAATAGGCCCCCATACTTCTCTATGTACAATGAAGAGGTGGCCGCACATGTTCGGTACCTTCCGTGCATTTCAAAGGGAGTTACAAGTTCAGCCGAGCATGCGCTCTTAGCTGTACTTGAAACTAATGTAAAACAGATCAGAAATGCAGTGCATGTGCAGTGTGGAAATACAACAAGTGAAACCAGCTCATCAAAGCAGAGGCTGCACGGACCCATGCAGACAACGTGACTAACTGTAGAAAAGGAGAAAGGTCATAGCTATGACTAAGGGCCCACGTGGCCTGAAACGCATAAGCGTCTGTTTGCTGGTCTGTGTATTTTATCTTTGACATATGGAATAAAACTGATTTTTTACAGAGGATGCTGGACGAATCTCCTTTTCTACAACATGTATAGCGTGCAGCCACCTCTCCATTCTCTGTGGCCTGGCCTTTTGATATAACTGGAAGCTCTGAAAAAAAAAACTTAAACACAAGAGATCCCCTTACTCCAAAGATTGAGTATGAATATAACCTTTGCACCCGTTTTAGCTACACCCTAACCTGTGGTTACATGAAAGCTAGATTTGTGTAATTGACATTATTCCATAAATTGTTAAGAAATTGCTTTAGGGTGCTTCTGTAGAGCATTAAAGGTATATAAAGGTACACTATGGCCCATGTCATACTTGCCAACCCTCCTATTTCTTTCAGAAGTCTCCTAGAAACTGGGGCACAAAAGGTGAGGGGCCACACTGCTGGGACTCCCACTAAACACTAGAACAGCCTCTGCTCCATTCAAAGGCTATAGGACTGACAAAGATAGTTGAGCAATGGACTTGGCTAATGTCAATACCATAGGCCTTAAATGTCATTGTGACTTCCATGCTCGACCGCTGCTCCATTCAAAAATTTCCTGACTGCATGATCATATTGAGGAGGAATGGCTCACTCAAAACCCTCCTTCTAGTGATCGTGGAGGTCCCAGTGGTAAGACGGCCATTGATCAGACATTTATCACCTATCCTATGGATAGGTAATCAATGTCATCTGTGGGAATACTCCTATATTGTATGGCTTTGTGTGAAAAAAGTAAAAACGTCACAACAAATATGACTTTGCATACATATGGTATATATTACATTGCAATAAAATGAAAGTTACTTATCACATGACAGAATATACTGTATTTTTCCAATTATAAAAGAATAACCTTTTCCTTCCGCAGATAGAGATATATTTGCAGGTTGGAACAAATTGCCTTTACTTCTTGTATTATATGTTGACTTCACACTTCACCAAATAGCCTTTCAATTGTTCTGACACCTAAGTTATTGCTGTTTTTATGTTTTTTTTCCTGTCTTAAAAATATTGCAGAGAAAAAAGAAGGCCTGTTAAGGAGAGATTTACTAAGCAATACAGTTGCACAGGTTTGTATCAGATCTTAGGGATATTATAAGTTATTAATTAAAAAAAAAATGATTGATCAAGTTAGTTATTACCTTGCTGTTAGTTTTTCAAAATTGTAGAGTGATTATCAGGTAGACTAGATGTGATTTGGACTGCTAGCCACTAAAGGTCATGAGGCCCTTAACAGGGTTTTCTCACTAAAGGGATTAGCTTCCAAAATGTAGGAGCATGTAATTGAAGACTTTTTCCAAATACATTAGTCTTATGATTTTACCTTAGTCAGAAGATGAGAGAGATTTGATCTGCTCTGAGTGCACACAGGTTTCTATGGTTACCCAGTCATATATCTGCTATCTGCTAGAGCAGAAAGCAGGAAGAGAAGTCAACATGGTTGGAGAGCTTGTTCTGAGCAGGCTTCTTATCTCTAACAAGATTAGCTTTTTCACAGATAAGCAATTGTTTTCACTCCTCAGAGCCCCTGTAGCTTTGTTTACTGAAAATTAACCCTAATTCACTTTGTCTTTGTAATGTCTCAGCTAGTTACAGAGAAGCTAACTATTCTAATCACTCCTATAGAACCACCCACAGCTTTACAAAGGCAGAGTGAAAGAAAAGTTAGCTGTGACCGTGAAATTGCATAGTGAAGAAACCCTTTAATGGTAGGATAGTTGCTTGGTGATGAAACCACTCCAACAATGGCTACACAAGTTTGCCAGTGAAGCATTGAAATCGCCAGCAAAATAGTGGCAATTGGCAGATGCATGCAGTGACCAGACCAGCTGGCCCTATCCTTATAGCTATATATATATATTAAAATAGTAGACCCAAGTACATTGAGTCCAACCTAAGCCCCTACTGTGTTAATCCAGAGGAATACAGAGAAGATTGCTTCCCAACTCCAACACGACAGAGTAAATCCATAGATCAACATTTCATCTCTGAAATCTAGTAACTACAACCTGCAATATAAAATTTTATAAGGAAGAAATCTATGCCTTTCTTGAATTTGTTTACTGAATTCACCATCACAACCTCTTGTGGCAGCGAGATCCATAGTGTCACCACTCTTACAGTAAAGAATCCTTATCTGTGATGATGATGAAACATTCTTTGCTATAGATGTAGAATATGTCCCCTTGTCATGGTTATAGGCCAATGATGGAATAGGACTAAAAGTAGCCCTGGCACAAGACGACCACCAGCCCACATACAAAATCCCACACCCCAACATCCCACATATCCCCCCCCCAACATCCTACATATTATATCCACCTCCAAAATTTTCTCTTGGTCACATGCCTCATCACATTCTAAAAAAAACACTGCTAACATAAGCAAGAAGATAAGAGAAACTCCTAATCACAGAGTCAGTGGCAAATGTGTAATGTACAGGATTAACCCTTTACGCAGGGGGTTAACCCTTTAGATACCTTAATATGGAATTGTACTATATTGAAAGTGATGATGCTTTATTTGCACTTTATTGATGATGATAATGATATCTTCTTACTGTGAAGGTATGTCTGGGCCCAGTGATTCAGACTCATGTCCATCTGAGGATGAATTGCTGACCTTTAGATAAACTTTTGGTCTAATGTGTCTGTGAAGATTTCTATGGATGTAGATGCAGTCTAGTTTATCCTGGAGGCTCTTATGGAAAGGTTACAAGGGGGTGTACATGAGAAAGAGTGCACAGTGAGTCCCATGTTGGCCTGCTGACCAGATGATGTCCAATATTTACCTCTGGCCTGGCTCATATAACCCAGTTCTTCTGAGGTTTTAATTCCATTAATTCCTTGATAGACTAAAGCTGGAAGAAGAATTTAAGATGTCAGTTCTCCTGGGGTTTTACAGTACTCCTTAAAGTCCAAGCTGCATCCAAATAAGGGACAGATTATATGGAATCGCTCCTGGTTGCTAGCTGCAACATGATGAGAAAGGACTGTAAGTTAAATGGGAGGTTAAATGAAAGAGGATGTATTAAATGAATGAGTACTATTGTTAACCCCATTTATGCTCTCCTGCTTTCTGACATCATGGCCACCTCACTACACCATCATCAGGGCAGGGGACTACAACCACCATCAGAGTGTGACCCGGGGGTAATACCACCATCATACACAGGTCCCCCTCTTCACTATAATGGCGCCGGTTGAGTAATAGAGACATGGTTGGAGTATAGGTATCATGACAACAGCAACTAAGACTGCCATACATTTCTCTGCTCCTGCCCTGATCCATTGCATGTTTACTCAATTCTACAATTAGGGACAAGTGTATGCTGCCACTATACAAACGTCAAAATAACATATAATACCACCATATAGAGACCACAGACAACAGCTTAGGTCAACATCAAATGACTGTGAATACAACACTGATCAACCACACAGAAGCAAATAACGCCTGACATCCAGGGACACACAGGTAATGTCTTCTCTGATGAGTTGTTCTCCTTCCGTTTTCATCTCCATGCGGTCCAGAACACCATGAATGTCATCTCCCTCCCACTACTCGTCGCTGCAAAATTTGCCACACTTATATCTTTAAATCTTCAATTTTCCACCACCTCCCTATCTCTCCATTCACTACATCTGTACAAACTCCCCTTGGGGTGATAGGTGGTGATGGAGGGTAATGAGGTGATAGGTGGAGGTTGTATTTTCTGCTGGCTCAAGGCTGCATAACACAGTGGGAGGGTAGGGACAGAAGAGGTGGCATGGGCTACAGCCTTTAGGCACAATATCCTGGTGGAGTGGACAGAGAAAGTACCCACTGGAGACTGTGTTGCAGCTGTGGCCTGTAATATTGTATGACCTAAACTCAGTCCTCTGCACCCCAAGAAGATCAGCCACATGCATGATCTTCAAGGGGTGCAGAGGATGGAATTTATCACTGTCATGTTGACACAATTTTTTTTTTGTATTTAGACCAGCATTGGATCCATTTCTTTAATAAAATGGATCCAATGCTGGTCCAAATACAAAAAAATCAATGATGGATGTTGTTGGGGAGTGTTTATTTAAATAAAGTGTTTTTTTTTGTCTTGCCTGGGTATTTTTTTATCACTTTTTCCCAGTGTTTATAATAGTGGTGTCTCTCCATTACTAGCGATAGGGCTTGGGGTCTGCCAATGGTGTTTTTTGTCACCCCCAAGGCTGACACTAACCCCCTTTACACTTTTACCTTAGCATCCAATGCACCAGTGGTTTGGGAAAAGTCAGGTTACCATCTGAAGTGGGCCCCATAATGTGATGATCTGTTTCTGGGACAGCTGCAGGCTGGTATTTTTAGGATGGGAAGGGACCAGTATTCATGGACCTCCCCATCTTGGTAGTATCAGGCTACTCATGAAAAAAGAGAGTACCCTATGTTGCTGTTTTCTTTTAATTATTTTTTCGTGATTTGTGAAAATTATTTGGGGTTCCCTCTCCCTTTTTTTGTAACTCGCCAATGTAAAACAAACAGCAGCAGCCTGATACTATCAGGATGGGGAGGTCCATGGATATTGGTCGCTTTGCATCCTAAATATACTAGACCACAGCTGTCCCAGAAGCAAAACATTACATTAACAGTATTAGGCCACATAGCAGGTGGTCCAGTTGCTACGCAGCCCACCGAGAATCTGCCCAGTCTGGGTCTATAACAGGCCTAGGTGTAAAGAGATCACACAAGAAAAACTAAATGACCCCAAGTTTGAAATTGTGTCTTGGTACTGAAATTCACCTAATCCCTTAGTTACCTTGGTCACCCTACTTTGCACCTGCTCCAACTCAGCTATGTCCTTCTCATAAACTGATAACTAAAACTACGGTATACACAATATTCCATAAGTGGCCTCAGCAGTGATTTGTATACAGGCAAAACTATTTTTTGTCATAAATTTCTATGCCTGTTTTGATGCCATGATACACTTAAGTAGGGGTAATAAACTGCCTTTAAGGAGCATTAATCACTTGCAAGTCATGTGCGTAAAGGGCTTTTGACCAGATCTCGTTTCATACCTCCTGTATCCAGCTCTGTGTGCTCAGAAGGGGGCGTGTGTGATTTGTTTCAATTGCATGTCATGTGACCCAGCAGGATGACATCACCAGGCCTTTCCTCTCTGTAGTCAAAGAAAGGTCTGTTTATGTAAAGCATTGTGAATAGCTGAGAGGTAAAGTTTTTGCCTCCAGGCACAAGGGTCCTAGGTTAAAATCCCTGCAGTAACCAAAGCTGTTTTTTTTTTTTCTTTATCAATGCACAGACCTCATTGAGGTTTATTTTTTATTTATTTGCACTGTTTGACTAATTACTAAGGAGTACAGAGGACAGAAGTAGAATGACAGCACTTGGGGTTTGAACACTCAGTAGCTGAGATGAGAGGAGAGGTGATGTCTGAGCATGTGTGACCAGGACTGAGGAGCTCTCAGCCCTGGTCGTATCCCCTGGAGACGAGCTGTAAACAATGGATCACTAAAGGAGCAGCTAAAACAAAAATGGTGGAGAATTGTTAATAATAATGAATGGTGAAAATGTTTGTTATTTAATTTGCAAGCTTCCCACGTCAATTTTACTTTGTGGCAAAACCCCTTTAAAGAAACCTATCTGTGCGCAAGATACATTAGAGGTAAAAAAGCTGAGCTCTCTAATATACAGTATATGTTTATATGATTTGATGCTGAACTTCTGAGCAAAAAGCATAGTAAGTCCTGAGAAGACTCTTAAAAAAGAAAGTGAAAGTTCAATTTATCCAACCCACATACAGGGATTGATAGTTTGCTTTATACACATAATAATACAGGGGAAGCTGTTAATCATGATTTGTAAGTGGGGTAATCAGGAAGGCAGACATGGCAAAAGCCTCTACAGGTTCTTTTTAAAAGTGGAGAGCCACATGTCCACTACAGAGATTGAATCCTGAAATTAATTTTCTTTGGTGGGACCAAAGAATCTCATTCCAACATTGGGTGTCACATTGGTTAGGACATCCAATGAAAATATGTCAAAAAGCAAACAAAGAGTCCAGCTCACCCACTCGTCAATAGAAGGAAGCACACGGACCCGTGGTGAACCACCCACGTATATATGCATATAAAAAAGAGAGAAAAGGTCCAGCTTCCAAAAATGCAAAACTTTTATTATGCCAAAATTAAAAGCCAAACATGGAGCAAAAAACAGGACAAAAACAGGAAAACCCGCCTTACGCGTTTCAGGCTGTGCAACAGCCCTTCATCATAGGCATAGGTGCCTACAGGTAAGTAGCTTTGCTATTTTACTATGGGGAAGATAACATAAAAAAATAAGTAAAATAAAACTGATTGCTTAGATTTTAGAAAACTCCTTTAAGCCTGAAATACCCATCATTCATTTTAATACATTTTCCCATCTGTTTGAATCCACTTTTTACATCCTCTGTAAATGACACAATATGCAAATAGAACCAGAAAGACATTTTAATCGTTCACAATTGAAACAGGAATTGAGATATTATGCAGCCATGGAAATATCCTACCTCACTATTTAATGTTCCGTTCTGCATGACCCACATATACTGCTGCAAGTACGTTTATGACTTATAACTAAGTAAATGGTAACTGTAGCTAAAAATAAATGATTTATTGACTGTTTCACCTAATCTTTCCCAGTATAATCTCTATAATCCTAACACACACAATGCAGGACATACTGAGAAAAAGGTGGACTTTATATATTGTTGTGGTTTGCAGCAAGATAGTAGTTTTTATTTAAAGCAAACCTGTCTGGTGGTTTATGCTGCCCTATCTGAGAGCAGGATGTGATGGAGAGAAACTGCGCTGTGTGATATATAGGGTCATATGATAGAGGAGAGAAGTTGAGCTCTGTGATATATAGGGTTATATGATATAGGAGAGGAGTCTGTGATATATAGGGTTATATGATAGAGGGAAGGAAGCTGAGCTCTGTGGTATATAGGGTTATATGATAGAGGGAGAAGCTGAGCTCTGTGATATATAGGATTATATGATAGAGGAGAGGAGCTGAGCTCTGTGATATATAGGGTTATATGATAGAGGGAGAAGCTGAGCTCTGTGATATATAGGGTTATATGATAGAGGAGAGTAGCTGAGCTCTGTGATATATAGGGTTCTATGATTTGGAGCACGATTATTAGAAATAATAGGACTCTTTAAGAGATAGTGTTGACAGCAATTGATACCTTTATCTGTATTGGTGTTTGTGTGTACACAGCAAATTATCAATCACTGTGCCCTTTGGGCATGACCGGGCATGGTGACAGACAGTTGCCATAGAGACCAGTACACAGCAATAAGCTATGTATTGATTTCTATTATAACAGTGATTTCCCCTGAAGGGAAAAGTAAAAAAAAAAGTGAAAAAGTAAAAGAAAAAAAACAGTAAAACTCAAACACAAAAAATAAAATAAAAACACGTATATCGCTCTTTTCCCCTTTACAAACATCACTTGCCCCCCAAAAGATCAAAAATAAATAAAGTACCCATATTTGGTATTGGCGCATGTGTAACGACTTGCCCTATAAATCTGTCATGTTAATTAACCCGCACGGTGAACGCTGTAAAAAAAAACAAAAAAAATCACAGAATTGCAATTTTTGTTCATCCCGCAGCAGATACAATGGAATAAAAACTGATCAAAAACATATATAAATGCCAAAATGATGCCAATTAAAATCTTACTGCATCCAGCAAAAAAAAAAGTCCTTACACAACTCTTTATACAGAAAAATAAAAAAGTTATGGCTAACAGAAGAAAGCGATGAATAAATATTGCTTCACACAATAAAAACACTTCTTTTTTTATAGCACTTCAACATAAAAAACTATATAAATTGGACCACAATCGTATCAACCCACAGAATAAAACTAACTTGTCACGTATACTTCACGGTGAGTGCTGTTAAAAATAAAAATAAAAAAACACTACTACTATTGCAGTATTTCCTTCACACTGCCTTCCAAAATATGGATTTAAAAGTGATCACAAAGTCTTGTCCCCCAAAAATGATACCAATAAAATCATCGAATCATCCCGCAAAAAACAAGTTGCTACATAACTCTGTATAAAGAAATATAAAAAATGTATGGCCCTCAGACTATGACGATGCAAAAACATGTTTTCCTTTTTGAATAAACGTGTTTTTATTGTGTAAAAGCAGTGAAACATAAAAAAAATTGCAAATTGGGTATCACTGTAGTCATATAAACCTGATGAGTAATGATAGCATTTCATTTATACCACACAATGACCACTGTAAAAACACTACCAGGATTGCTGTATTTTGTTCAAAATGCTTCACAAAAACCTTAATAAAAAGTGATCAAAGAGTCATATGAACCCCATAATGGTACCAATAAAAACGTCAACTCATCCCACAAAAAACAAGCTCCTACACAGCTTCATATACACTAAAATAAAAAAAAGTTATGGCTGTCAGACTATGATGACATAAAAGCGCAGTTTTTCATAAATACATTTCTATTGTGTAAAAGTAATAAAACATAAAAAACTATATAAAATTTATATTATTGTAATTGTACCGACCCCCATAGTAAAATTATGATGATTATACCACACGGAGAAGGCTGTAAAATTGAAGCCCAAAAACAGTGGCGGAACTGCATTTTTTCCTCCCCATTTTCATGGTCCAATGCTAAAAAACTATGGAACACCTGTGCACTCAAAATGCACAATACACACCTAGATGAGATCCATGAGGGGTTTTGAATCCAAAATGGGGCGACTTCTGGAAGGTTTCCCCTGTTCTGTTACTTTGGGGGCTTTGTAAATGAGACATTACCACACCAAAATCTGTTTTCCAAAAGCCAAATAGCACTCCCTCCCTTGTATACCCTGCCCTGTGCCCAAACAGCAGTTTCCAACCACATGTAGGGTATTGTCGAACTTGGAAGAAATTGTGTATCAGAATTTGGGGGGCTTTTTTTCCAGGATTCCCTGTAAAAATGAAAATTTTAAGCTAAAATTGCAAAATTGGTATACATTTTTAATTTTCATAGCCTAATGCTACAAAAAAATTTATGAAATACCTGTTGGGTCGATATACTCACTGCACCCTGGATCCTTAGGGCGTGTAGTTTCAAATATGACTATATATAATAATTATATATATATATATATATATATATATATATATATATATATATATATATATATATATATATATATATATATATATATATATATAAAATGTGAAAAATAGCAGCACTCCAAAGAACTACTTGAAAGATTAGAAGGAGGTGCCAGCAGCAAAAGCTTCTGATACAAGAAGTTCCAAAATACAAAATAAAAAAAGTCCACGGCACTCCCAATTGGAGTGCCGTGGACTTTTTTTTTTATAATATATATATATATATATATATATATATATATATATATATATATATATATATATACATATACTTTCAGGTCATATTTCAGGATAAGCTATCATGTCTGTACATGAGGAGCTGCAGTATTTTTGGCCTTTATTTAACTTGTACCTATATTTTTCCTAGGTTTTTTCTTCGGACTCTCTGTTTTTTAGTTGTTCCTGAAGTAGTGGGTGGCGCCCAGCTGCTACAATATCTCCCACACACAATACACTCACATATTAATACACACATGGGAGTAAATCCTGCTCTCCTTTATCTCTATAGAACACCATCAAGAGCAGCAGCAGCATGGGTGACATTAAAGAGCAGAGAGCAGTACTGAGCAGTGTAAGCTGTGAATCATGCATATAGGTAAAATGCAGCAGAACACCTACTAGCACTTTCTGCAACCTCTATGTCACTTTGCCTTTGTCTCCCTTTGACATACTTTCCAACTATTCAGTTTTTTGTGGGAGACTCCAGGCAACTGGGATGCAAAGGGGGAAGAGTTTAAGCAAACTCCACCTGAGAGTGAGTATTACTGCATGGATTGCGCTGTTCCCAGGTTGACCAGGCATGCTGCTGGAGGTGGGGCTAAAATCTACCAGAACCAAGATATAAAAGGTTGGCAAGTATACTCTTTACCACACCTCTTCTCCCCCTCCCCGGTCCATAAATTTCTATTGGTAGCATGTAACCTGATCCTTTAGTCCTTGATAAAACAAGGCTATAAAGGTTAGAGAATGTGGTATTCATGGCTAAAAATATGTTATTTTAAAGCATACATGTAAAACTGGATATTGGGAATTCATCTAATTGTCCATGGTATTGCTTGGTAGATAGATAGATAGATAGATAATACATAACAATACACATAGATTTAAAATATCCATTAATACCTGATTACATGAGAGAAGTTACGCATGTAACCTACTGTAGCTCAAATGTGGTGACAGCTTTTCTTTTAGCATAACCTGTAACTGCATTGGTGTAATTCTAAAGAACAATATGTAGGTTAAAAAAATGACTAAGCAAATTTACTGTTTTACGCACGTTCTCAGTTTCTATCCACCTGTCCTAGCATTGACCACAGAATATTTACATTTCTTTTCAGTGTTATATTGTGGTATATGTGTATATGTACATGAAGACAGAGCATTACCGGTAAATTACAGTCATGACACGTGCGCTTTGTTAAAAAAAAAAATAATAATAACGAGAGACACCAGCATTTTATTGTAAAATGATTCACAAACATCCAATCCCTGCAAG
This sequence comes from Phyllomedusa bahiana, assembly GCA_025379985.1. NCBI lineage: Eukaryota > Metazoa > Chordata > Amphibia > Anura > Hylidae > Phyllomedusa > Phyllomedusa bahiana. The sequence continues at coordinate 70,210 of JAODAL010012708.1, forward strand.
TTTGATAGACAAGTATAAAACTCCTAATGACTATGAGGCATGGCTGACAGTCCAGGCTTGATCCAACAGTTCTAGTTTCATATAGTCAAGTACTGTAAACTTTAAGGAACTAGAATTATTTATCGCTGATAAAAAATATGCCATAGTGGAGCTAACTGAGACATGGAAAGATGAGACCTATGACTCAGCGGTTAACTTACAGGTTTGCAGTTTATTTAGAAAAGATTGTAAAGATCGTAAAGGGGTGGTGTATGTCTTTATGCAAAATCCTGTCTAAAGCAAACACTACAGGAAGACATAGTTACAGGAAATGAACAATTGGAGTCATAATTGGTAGATATACGTGGAGGTAATAATAATAAAATTCTCTTAGTCATCTGTTATAGACCACCACATATAACAAAACCCATGGAAGATGTACTACATAGATAAATAGATTAGACAGCTAATCATAATGAGGTTATTATTAGGGGCAACTTCAACTACCCAGATATAAATTGGGAAACAGAAACCCATGGCTCAGATAAAGGAAACATGTTTTTGTCAGTGACTAAAAATAGTTACCTCTCCCAATTGGTGCAGGAGTCATCTAGAAGGAAGACCCTTTTGGACTTAGTATTGACTAACAGACCTGACAGAGTAATAAAGGTTCAGATTGGGGGGCACCTAGGAAATAGTGACCACAATATAATAAATTTCCACTTATCCTTCAATAGAGTATTTTGTTGAGGAGCATTTTAATCTGCTCAGATGAGCCCTTAACCGCATTGACTAGGATAAGGTCTCTAAAAATAACAGAACAGATAATAAATGGGAGATTTTTAAAAACATCTTAAGTGCCCACTATGAGAATTGCATATCTTCTGGAAATTAAATGATCAGAAACAGGAAAAAAAAAACAATATGGATCAGATCAGAAATGTATAGGAGGCAACAAATAGCAAAAAAAAAAAGCATTTAAGGTACTTAATCAGGAGGGCAGTGAAGAGGCAATAAAAAACTATAAGGAAAAATAAAATATGTAAAATGATGATAAAGAGAGCAAAGCTGGAGACAGAAAGGCAGATGCCAAAGAGAATAAAACTAACCCCAAAATATTTTTAACTATATAAATAGTAAAAAGATTAAAACTGAAACTGTTGGCCCTTTGAAAAATAGTGCAGGAGGTATAATAGAGGGCAATGAGAAGAAAGCAAACCTATTAAACAATATTTTATCTATCGGATTTACAGAGAATAATGACTATCCTGTTAATGAGCAGAGGGATGAGGTAAACTCCACCTTAAATGTTTCTTGTCTAACCCAGGAAGAAGTGCAGCTCCGCCTTAAGAAAATTAAAATAGACAAATTCCAGGTCCTGATGGTATACAACGCTGTGTCCTCAGGGAATTAAGTATTGTGCTAAACATGCCCATATTTTAAATATTTATGGACTGTATAGTAACTGGGTATGTCCTAAAGGATTGGCGCATAGCAAATGTGGTGCCAATGTAACACAGGTGGTGGTTGAAACCAACTGTTGCCATTAGAAACCACCTGCAGTTTTTTTTTAGATAAAATCTTATTAAGGAGCAGGGGTGCAATGTTGGACACATGGTGCACCAACGATCAGAAAATTCAGGCAACACGAATCTTCAGGGATAAAACAGGCTTTTACTTACGGCACTGGAACTTTGTGAATGTTACACGTTCCTTAACCAGGACACCAGGCAGCGGTGCACTTCTCCAATACACGCAGTCCATCTCACGCTTCTCATGACTTCTTCAATAGTTTCTCTGTATGTCTTCCCTCTGGAAGTGCAGCTGAGCCCAAGGGACCACTCTTTAGACCTCTTGTGATACTACCCAGAAACAACTGTCTAGGCCTACTCTCACAGAGGTCCCCACTATACCTCTAGGGGAGTCCTCATTTACCTCTCTTTCTGACTTTTCAATTGGTATCCTCTCTTGACAACTGCTTGTTCTCTGTGAGTTCAGTCTTTACCCTGGCCTCCCCTTTCTTTTCTGCACACAACTGCTTAAATGGGCTAGAGGTCCACTAAACTCTGCTCTCTCATGTCACTGCACAAATTTACATTTGTACCCCAGCACACCAATATTCTAAAAGGGGCCAAAAAGTGATCCTGGAAACTATAAGCTTAACCTCTATTGTAGGTAAATAGTTTTAAGGTTTTCTAAGCGATGCCATCCTGGAATATCCCACCGAAAATAAATGTATAAAGCTGTTTCAGCATGGAAACTAAACTAATATCAGCTTCTATGAGGAGGCTAGTTCTAGACTGGATTGGAATGAGGCATTGGATGTCATATATCTGGATTTTTCTAACGCATTTGATACTGTGCAATATAAAAGGTTGGTATATAAAATGAGAATACTTGGATTCGGAGAAAATGTTTGCAAGTGGGTAAGCAACTGGCTCAGTGATAGAAAACAAAGGCTGGTGATGAATGGTACATACTTGGACTGGATACATGTTACTAGTGTGTACCACAGGCATCAGTATTGCACCCTATTCTCTTTAATATACTCATCAATGACCTCACAGAAGGATTGCACAGTAGAATATCAATCTTTCCAGATGACACTAAGCTCTGTAAAGTAATTAACACAATAGAGGATAATGTTCTGTTACAAAGAGATTTGTATAAGTTGGAGGTATTGGAAGAGAAGTGGTGGTTTAACACAGATAAATGTAAAGTTATTCACATGGGAAGGAAAAATCAATTTCATTCCAAAATTAGGGTTATAGAGAAATGATGACTTTGTGTGGACATTATAAACACATTTAAATATATCAAAAGTCAATTTAGAGATCTCTCCCGAGATCTGTTTATACCCAGGACTGTATCTAGAACAAGGATGGCAATCTCCATATCTTGAGGAAAGAAGGTTTTCACTAAAACGTAGCAGGGGATTCTTTTTCAAAATGGGTCTGGATACATTTCTAGAGTGCAATAATATAACAAGTTATAGTGACTGGGATTCTGGAGAAGGGTCATTGATCCAGGGATTTATTCAAATTTTTTCCCTAAAATGAAGACCATTGGCTTCTACCTCATGGGAGTTTTTGCCATCCTCTGGATCAACACTATAGGACAATAGGCTGACCTGGATGGATATCTGTCTTTTTACAATCTTACAAACTATGTAACTAGTGTCATGTTATTAGTAAGTCAACATCTTGAAGCACAAGTAGCTATCACAAATACATAGCTAGCGCAAGAAGGTAGATAGATCGATAGAAGATCAGTAACTGGGTATCCCATAGCCTACAAAATATGCTATTAGTATTTGATGGAGGTCAGATCAGCATAGTGAAATAGCAAAATCTTCTTTTCTTACACATTGGGGTATATTTACCATGGCTGTCTGCACCACAAAACTGGTCCACAAATTAGGGATTTTAAATAGTTTTTAGACACTTCTGTGCCGCTTTGGAGAAAAGCAGTGTGGCTTAATGAAAAGTTTTGTGGTTTCATTAAAAGCGGGTGTGATTTAACATACAATGCTGTGTGCAAAAAATGCACCAAAATGTTAGTGCAATCATGGCACAAAATAAGCCAATATATGGTTTGAAGTCTGGTTTGATTTGTCTATTTTAAGCTTCCTAAGGCGGAGCTGCACTTCTTCCTGGGTTAGACAAGAAACATTTAAGTTGGAATTTACCTCCTCCCTTTGGTCATCAACAGGAAAGTCATCTCCTCGGTAAATACAGTGGAGAAGAAATTGTTTAATAGGTTTGCTTTTTTCTCATCGCCCTCTATAGTCTCTCCCTCTGTACTTTATAAAGGGCCAACATTTTCTTTTTTAATCTTTTTACTATTTATATAGTTAAAAAATATTTTGGGGTTACTTTTACTTTCTATGGCAATATGTCTTTCTGTCTCCAGCTTTGCTGCCTTAATCATTATTTTACATGTTTTATTTTTTTCCTTTTTTGTGCCTCTTCACTGCCCTCCTGTTTTAGTTTCTGAAACGCTTTCTTTTCAGCTCTTTTCTGCCTTTTTACTATATTTTGAACTGTCCCGCCTTTGATTTTGATTGGTTCAAACTTCTCAATAGGATATAATGGGTCTTTGTTGCTCCTATTCTGATTGGTCAATTCTCCTCCATAGCTTATAATGGGTCTTTGTCACTCCTATTCTGATTGGCTGGTTTATGCCGACCAATCAGAATAGCGTACCGATTTTGAATTTCTGTATTTCCCAGCAATTCTTTCTATTGCAATTCCTGATGTAGCGCCGGTCTCGGCGACAAACACGTTGTTCGGGATAGAATTGATTTATGTTTATAGAATGTTTGAGCTCTTTTTCAGAGAATATTTTACAACTAATAAAAATGTTTTTTTTAATCATACTCCATGCCACACGGCGCTGAGAGCCGAGATTGCATTGCGCCGATCTCTCCATAGACTACAATGGGAGAAGTAGCTCGCGCTCTGATTGGCTGGGATAGCCAAGCCACCGCTAGCTCAACCAATCAGCTCTTTTCTGGATTTTTACTTTATTTTGAACTGTAACGCCTTTGATTTGGATTTGTACAAAATTATCGATAGGTTGTAATGGGTCCCTCTAGCTCCTATTCTGATTGTCCGCGATAGCAAAACGCCCGCTAGTTCAGACAATCAGGTCTTTTCTGCATTTTTACTGTATTTTGAACTGTAACGCCTTTGATTCTGATTGGTCAATATTTCTCCATAGCTTATAATGGGTCACTGTCGCTCCTATTCTGATTGGCCGGTTTCTGCCGACCAATGAGAATAGCTTTCAGAATTTGAATTACTGTATTTCCGGCAATTTCCAATATCCGTATTCTGGAAGTTGGATAGTGGAAAGTGATTTTGTTTTATGTATTTTTTATTTTTGAGGTTTGAGCTCATTTTCTGAGAATGTTGAACGCCTTTATAAAGGCGATTTTTGATTCATACTCCGCACCGACATGTGGAATGATTCCTCGCTGTTTTCCAGCCTGTCTCGCATCGGAACAGATTTTCGGCGCAGTCCCTTCTGCGCCTAAGTCCCGCACTGCATCCCTGCCCCCGCAATGTGCCCCACAGACTGGCGAGGCACAGGGAACTTTTCCCCGCGCACCTCCTCGGACGGCGAATCTTAGGCGCAGCGCCGCACTGCGCCTCAGTCCCCGCACTGCGCCCCACACTGCGAGGCGCGGCGACTTTTCCCGCATGTATGAGTGCCTACCGGCTGCAATTAGGCGCAGCCCGCAGTGCGCCTAAGTCCTGCACTGCGCCTCAAACACTGGCAAGGCGCGGCGGACCTTACATGGAATGTATGAGCGCGCCGACATAAATCAGGCACAGATTTCGCCGGAAAACCGGCGGAAAGGTGCGCCCCGACGTGGCGAGATTCATACATGTCGCCCTTAATCTTTCCATACATCACACAAACTACCCTGTAATAACTGAGTGGATAAAACATTATCATACTATAATTTAGCTCTCCAGCAGAGATAATCATGTTAGCATCATCAGCATTCCACAAGGATCTGAAGTCATTGAATCAGAAAAGCTTGTCAGATTTGAAGGGTTATTCTGTAAATGAAAAAAAAAGATACCACATAAAAGTGCCAGCGCGAAACCCCCAGGAAAATAACAGATTTTTAACATATTAGGAAATGCTATTCATCTGCCCCCAGACAGTCCTATTGTCTGTTATTCAAATTGTACATGGTTTATTTTCTTGAGTGCTACATATGAGTGATTGCAGCCATTATAGGAAACATAAAAATGGGACAACTGGCAATAACATAAACTGGAATAAAATCGGTGTAAATAAAATTAAAGGTCAGAGCATTCAGTAAAATAGAAAGGCTCTTTAGGCCCCCAATTCACAATGAAGATTTACCTGATCCTCACATTTCAATCAATCCCACAATCGAGGATGTAAAAAATGACTATACACTATAAAAGAATTTCCTTCTCACGGGACCTCATCTCAAGTTTTGCTATGGGTCTATTCTTGAAAGAAGTAATCCAAATATTTAAAGCTATGCCTTTGCACTTTCTTTAACTCGATTACATCCTGTGGCAGAGCAACTACAGGTAGTTGCCTGTTTCTGCCACTAGGCGGAGTTATACCAGAAATATATAAGCAACATGCCACCAAGAGTACCTGGCCTTGGTGGGATAGGAGCCAGATGTATGTTTTGTCAGCAACACTGAGTGGTTGTCAGATGTTTATTTTGGTCGTTCTGGGTCGGCTCTTATCGGGAGTAGACAACGTGTCGGGTGGGTGTCTACTCCTCATGTTCCAGACCACGTTTTGGATAGAGCTCGGGATTCCTATAAAAAGCCTGGGCCTTCAGGTGTACAGGGGGTGTGGTTGCTGCCAGAACCTACAGCAGCGGAGCTGGAGAGGAGGCTCTGCCCCAGAGGCTGGTGGGTATACCAGTGGTGACTGGTTAAAGAGGTATTATAGTGGTTCTGACTGGTAGACTCAAACCACAGCTTAGAGAGGGTCTCTACAGTTGTATAGTGAGTGGCCAGACGGTCTGAGGTTTTTGTTTATTTCTGTTACTGTGCTAATAAAGCTGACTGTGGCCAGTTTTAAACTGAATCCCTGTGTCTGAGTGCCATTTCGTTTATGAAAGCGGCGATCCAGGAGCTAAAGTACCCCGAGGACGGTCCAGGAGGGTATCTAGACGAGAGTGGATCGTCACAATCCTTTCTATAAACTGGTGCCTAGAATTGAACAGCATATTACAGATGAGGCCGCACCAATGCTTTATATAGCGATAATATTGCATCCCTGTCCTGTAACCAGGGGCGTAACTACCGAGGTAGCAGGGGTAGCAATTGCTCCGGGGCCCGTGTGCTTAGGGGGGCCCGCGCCCCGGGGTAGCTACTACTGCATCCGCTACCCCGGTAATGCCGCTCCTGGGCCCGTCGGCAGTGAACTTAACAGTTCACTGCGGCGGGCGCGGAGCTGAAGGGCCCGGTGCATCCCGCCTCTGAACACCCGGGCCCTCCGGCCCGAGTGTTCAGAGGCAGCGCTGGCCGGAGATAGCAGAACGGAGCGGCGATCGCTCCGCTCTGCTACTTCCCCTGCCGGCGCTCTGTGATCGCGTGGGCGCGCGCAGTGATGTAACATCACCGCGCTGCCCTCGCTGAGCGCAGAGGCTGCAGGTAAAGTAGCAGAGCGTAGCATCAGGGGAGCGTGGACCGAGGTAAGTAAACTATTTCTTATTTTACCTGCCCATACGCCTCCTTGTATACCCCATTAGTATGCCTGTATACCCCCATAAGCCTCCTTAATACCCCTAAGCCTGCCTGTATACCCCCTAAGCCTGCCTGTATACCCATTAGCCTGCCTGTATACCCCTAGCCTGCCTGTATACCCCCAATTAGCCTGCCTGTATACCCAAGCCTGCTGTATTACCCAATAGCCTGCCTGTATACCCCATAGCCTGCCTGTATACCCCCATAGCCAGCTGTATAAGCCTGCTGTATACCCCATAAGCCTGCCTGTATACCCCATAGCGGGCTGTATACCCCCATAAGCCTGCCTGTATACCCATAGCCTGATGTATACCCCCATAAGCCTGCTGTATACCCAGTAGCCTGCCTATATACCCCCATAAGCCTGCCTGTATACCCCTATAAACCTGCCTGTATACCCATTAGCCTGCCTGTATACCCAATAGCCTGCCTGTATACCCCCATAAGCCTGCCTGTATACCCCCATAAGCCTGCCTGTAGACCCCCATAAGCCTGCCTTTATACCCCCCAGCCTGCCTGCCTGAATAGCCCTATAGCTACCGTGAAGCCTGTCTGTCTATGAAGCCCCTATAGCCCCCTAAAGCTTGCCTACCTATATAGCCCCCGAAGCCTGCCTGTCTACTTATATGGGGCCCCTTGAGCTACCTAAACCCTACCTATATGGCCCCTATAGCCCACCTAACCCCTGTCTACCTGTATGGCTCCCTATAGCTACCTAAACCCTGCCTGCCTATATGGGCATTCTATTGGCTACCTAAACCTTGTCTATTTGGGGCCCTATATATCCTATCTAAACCCTGTCTGCCTAAATGGACCCCATATAGCCAGGGGGGCAGGTGCTAGAAAAGTCAGGATTCTAAGATATTTGTGTCTAAATCTGCAGGGACAAGTGGTCGGGAGATGTCATCATGATGGCAGACTGGACCGGATGCAGAACAAAGGGGAAAGTCAACGACTCATCAGAGAAACGTCACCTGTGAGTCACACGATGTAACTACACTGTAATCACTTATGTCTACAGAGCCTGTGTTCACTGGTGTCTACCACTATATGGTCACTGTATGGTGGTTATATACAGTTTTGCAGAGCTGTGACCTGGTGTCTACACTATATGGTCACTGTATAGTGGTTATATAAATCTGCAAGCGTGTACACTATATATACCCTATATGGTCACTATCTGGCGGTACTATTGGTCTTTGTGTACTGATCAGTAATAGTGTAGGGGTATTATTCAGTCACTTTGTGATCGTGTTCTGGTGGTATAGTCAGGTCATAATGTAGTAGTGTTATTGGTAATGTTAGTCTTGGTATAGTGAGATTTTTTTGGTAGCCGTATGATGGTGATATGTATGGTGAGGTATTTGCCCCTTGTATTATCTACATTATCTAACAGCATGTCATTGTACATGGTCGTGGTCAGGGAGGGGGGGAGGGGTAGGGGGCCCCATCCAAAAGTTTGCTTTGGGGCCCTGGCTTCTCTAGTTACACCCCTGCCTGTAACCCATGTCTCTTTTAATACACGCCAATATCCTGTTGGCCTTAGAGGCAGCTGATTGAGATCACATGCTGTTCTGTGATCTATGATCTACAAGTCACCCAGATCCTTCTCAACAAGCGACTCTCCCAGTTTCCAACCCACTAGGACATATGATCCCTGCAGATTATTAGTACCCAGATGCAGAACTTTACATTTATTCATATTAAGCCCAAACACTGAATGTGTCCAGGTCTGCTTACAATTTATGAACATCTTCCATAGATTGCATTACACTACATAGCTTGGTATCATCTGCAAAAATGGAAATTGTGCTTAATCCCTTTTTCTATATCATTAATAAACAGATGTGAGTCTTTATCAATAAGTATCCATATTAAATAAAATAAACTAATTTAAGGCATTGAGGTCCTTAAACATAACCCTATATTAAAATCTTATCTATATTAAGAAAACAATAACAACAGGGCAAAAACTTCTTATAGAAATAGAGATGCATTACATTCTTCATTAATGTCATAAAATTACAGAAAACATATAAAATACGGAAAATATAAAATTTATATTAGTAATCTTGGATCCCTCATAGAGCATGTGTATGGGGGTCCGCTCTCCACTTCTATCCAGCTTGACTAATGGCTTCCTCATGGCACTCATATGACTGTCCTTTGTGCAAAGTTCCTTGGCTCCGCCATCGGGTTCCAACCCTTAGGTTCCCACACACAACTTTTTATACAGTATAGAATAACCAGGACTATCGGTGTGCTTACTGTGATGGTGCGCTACCCGAAATATCTATGCACCAGCTCCAGACCCCTAAACGCCCAAAATACTAGTTGTAAGCAGCTTTCAAAAACAGCTGGACGTGCGTGCTAAAATGTCTGTATTAACCCTTCACTGTAAATGTTAACTCATCAAAATATATTTAAAGGGAACCTGTCACATAGATTATGCCCCCTTGCTGAGGGCCGCACAAGCCAGTGTCAGACCTGCTGTTTCCAGCTCTGTGTCCCTTATTCTGTAAGATGCTGCAGTTTTAGAGCATTTACCCCTTAAATCTTATTCATGAGCAGGTGTTAGACCCTTTCACAAAGGGCTAGCCCCACCCACCTGGTAGCTTCTACCTATTCAAAGTAATAGGTCTATCATACCCCTTGAGGAAGCATTTAATCGGCGAAACGTACGTCGGGGTGACTGGAGGTATAAGGACTCAACTACAATATGGGTCATCTATTTGTATTATAACTTATCAATTGTATATGCAGATGGTGATATATAGGTCTTAATAAAATCTCTTATGAGAAATATACACCCACTAAGGGTATTTTTACACTGAGTATTACTCTCATATACATGTGACCTTTCACCTATCTCACATTACCCTATTTGTTTCTATACACTGTCTTGTAACTTGTTTGTAATGTTTATGCGCCTCTTTGTATTCAACTATGGGATCTCTTTTTCTGTAAATGAATGTGATTTTTTATAATTATTTAATAAAGAATTTTGGTATTAATTGGTGGTGGATTAAGCTCCTTCCTTTTTTTTTTTTTTTTTTCTATATGTGTAAGTTCTATCAGTTGAGGTGGGTGGGGCTAGCCTCAGATGGGTGGGGTTTGAAAAAAACTGACTCTTTATATGACCCATTTCTGACTGAAAACTGCAGATTTGAGCATTAGATGCTCTAAAACTACAGCATCTTACAGAATAAGGGACACAGCGCTGGAAACAGCAGGTCTGACAAGTTCCCTTTAAGAATTTCCTCAGAATAAAGGTATTTGAAATGGGTTAATGAATTAACACATTTGATAGTTGTATTTTTTATATTTTAGCGCGCCATCATGCAACCTGAAGCCTTTTTGGAAAATCTAGATCAAAGCGCATTCTAATCTAGGAGTATTTTGTGCATCGGGCCAGCAAAAGCACAAAAAGAGCAGAAAAGCTAAACTCTTAGTAGATGTTGTAGATCAAATAGTGCAGTTCAAGTAGTTTTATGTTTATTGATATTTTACAGAGTTTACAGATTTGCCCAGCATCCACCATATGTTAACCGTTCTGCACATCATCTTTGATGACTTGTCATGCAGTAAAATGACATGCTGTCCTCGTTTTCCTCCGGTTTGCATGTTTGAAGGTCAATCCCGGAACTTGTATCAAAAAATACTGTAAATACTGTATGAATCAGCTGCATGAAGCGGCCAAGAAAAATACGTGATCTCAGTACAGAGCGACAGTAGACTAGAAATGATACATTTATTGCAATATAGGTCTACCTAGACATATTTTAATAAATCATTTAATTATCAAAGACTGCAGAGATTCAGGGTCAGACTAGTCATAAAAGTTATACTTTCAGTGGCTTCAAATCTAGGATCATCTCTATTAAATACTTTATGTCACGAATAAGCACATCCAGTGAAATGTATAATAATTTACCCTATCTACAAATAGTCAAAAGTTACAATAATATCAGCAATTAATCTTTAAGTTGAAGGGGTTTTCTCACAACAGTGATTAGCATTAACTCTTTAAGGTCTGAGCCTGTTTTGGACTATTTTGGAACATCCCTTTTTTCAAATCTGACATGTGTCACTTTATTGGGGAATAACTTTTTAATGGTTTTATCTAATGATGTGAATTTGAGATTGTTGTCTCGTGATACATTGGGTGACATGTATGAATGGGGCTGCGTCAGAATTCTGGCCTCACAAAGCAGTAGTAGACCAGTTCTATAGAGGTAGGAACAGGCGCACTCCAAACTTTGGCACAATAAGTGCCTCAATACCACGCCAAAGACACTTTCTAGAGCGCCAAAGTTTTTGGCCGTTCTGGGGGCGTCGCACCACATTAGTAGAAGTAGACACATTTATGATTTTTTTTACGCCAAGACAGTTAGAACAGCCAGACCAGGGTAAAGGTGGTCTACCAGAGTCTGAGTTGTCGTATTGGCACTACAATGCATCGTTATGTATGAACTCCCGAGGAACAGGTTCAAACATTCTGGCGAAGTCTACACTACCTTAAAACAATTTAGAACTGGTCTATCAGTGCCAATGTTCATACATGTCGCCCATTGTACTACGATTAAGAGTCCGGACGGACTCGAAACGCGCCAGTTTGGCATTGTCCACTGTCTTCTTATGATGTGTCTTCACGTTTTCATGTTCTAATAAATCTCCTGGATTTTTTTGCACTTTTGGAGTTGCTGGCAATCCTTATGTCTCTCTATTCTGATCTGCATTGTGGAGTGCAGCCGTGCAGCCCGATTTACTGGAGTGGTGAGCTGGCAAAAATCTTTCTAGTATATGTCGCCCATTGTACTTTAAGTTAGCAATTAATTTGGAAAAATTTTCTATTTTCAAAGTTTAAAAATGTCTGCGTGCAAGACAGATAGTCATACCCAACAAATTAGTAAACACCTTATATCTACCATAAGTCTACTTTATGTTGGCATCATTTTGTTGTGGCTTTGAGCGGCCTGTATGTTATACACCCACATAAATGACTCCATCTAAAAAACTGCACCCCTTAAAGTATTCAAAACAACACTGATAAAGTTTGTTAACCCTTTAGGTGTTTCAAAGCAAATAAGAGGTGAAATTTCACTTTTCTTGCAGATTTTCAATTTTTATCCATTATTCACTGGAACACGCCATATTGATTTCCAAGTTTCTACCATTTCTAGAGATATCCCATATGTGGCCTTAGTGCGCTATTTGACTCAACCACAAGTCTCAGAATAGGAGGAGCACCTACTGGATTTTGGGGTCTCGTTTTTATTAGGAGATATATTAGGCACTATTCCAGGTTTGCAGGCACCCACAGGTAATAAAACATAAATACCCTAAAAAGATCTAATTTGGAAAATTATACCTCTGAAGGAATATATCCTGAGGTGCAGTGAGTATATCGACCTCACAGGTGTTAGATACATTTTTTATCATTAGGCTTTGAAAATAACACATTTCCTTTTTTTCCAATAATCTGCAGTTTCAGCTGAAAATGTTTAATTTTTACAAGGAGTCCTGGAAAAAAAGCACCCCAAAATGTATTACACTATTTTTTCCAAGTTCGGCAATACCCTATATGTAGGTGTAAACTGCTGTTTGGGCACATGGGCGTACAAGGGAAGGAGCGCAATTTGGCTTTCGGAATTCATATTTTGGTGGGGCCATACTGCATATGCAAAGTCCCTAAAGTACCAGAACAGGAGAAACTTTCCAGAAGTTGCCCCATTTTGGATTTAACACCCTTCAGGGACCTCATCTAGGGGTGTAATGTGCACAAGTGTTCCAGTTTATTTGACCTTAGGGACATGAAAATAAAAAACAAAAACATCTGTAGTTCCACCATTGTTTTTCTGGGTTTAATTTTTACTGCGTTTGCCGTGCGGTATAAATGACAGGATAACTTTACTACGGGGTCGGTACAATTACAATGTTATCAATTTTATATAGTTTTTTAATGTTTTGCTTTTAAACAACAGAAATGGGTTTATAAAAAAATTGTTTTTATGCTGTAATAGTCTGTAAAAGTCATAACTTTTTTATTTTTCGGTGCTCACAAAGGGCTTGGTTTTTGTGGGATGAGTTGACCTTTGGTGGCATTATGTGGTTCATGACATGCTTTGATTTCTTTTTATCAAGGTTTTTTGGAGGCAGGATGAACAAAATACAGCAATCTTGGTGGTGTTTTTTATTTTTTACAGCGGTCATCATGTGGTATAAATGACATCCTAGCTTTACTCAGCATGACTATACAATTACAGCGATACACAATTTATATATTTGTTTTTTACACAATAAAAACACTGTTATTTAGAAAAGAAAACACGTTTTTGCATCACCATAGTCTGAGAGCCATAACTTTTTTATTTTTCTGTTTACAGAGCTGTGTAGAGGCTTGTTTTTCTCAGCTTGATTTGAGTTGTTTTTATTGTGTAAAACAATATTTACATATTGCTCTCTTCTGATAGCTATAACTTTTTTATTTTTCCATGTACAGTGTTGTGTAAGGTCTTTTTATTTGCAGGACAAACTGGTATTTGTAATGGGTAAAGGGCGGTGTACGTACTTTACTGTATTTTTTTTTATACTTTTACTTTTTATGTATTTTTTTTATTTTTTTCACTTGACCCACTATGGGACTATATTCAACGGTCATTAGGTCGCAGGTATACCTCAGATATAAATACATTGCATCTTGTCAACTGTCAATCATCCTGCCAGACTCCGTCCCCGAGCAGAGCCTGGCAGGATAATGTCAAAGACATCCTGAAGGTCATTGTCCGATCCCTGGCTTGCAATGGCCACCATGGGAACCCCGTAATTTTGTTGCTGAGCTTTTGATGGAGAACAGAGGGAGCTTTAACTCTCTGTCATACTCCTTAGCTGCTGGGTTCGCTATTTGCGGCATCTAATCGATTAAAACTCAGCGATCTCCATGATGTTCTTGGAAATCATGGTGCATTAAAAGGCACTGTACGATGACGTACAGGAATGTGCTTTAAAGGGTTAATCATGTAGACACAGGTAAATATAGACTATTAATAAATATATTGCTGATCTGATTTTGCTTGGTTTAGGTTTATCTACTGATTTTATATACAAGATTCTGTAGGTTATCAATAAGTTCTTGCTGCTCTCATTGCTCCAGCTTCCCTGTCTGACCATGGTGACTCACTCCCTGCTGAGTCTTATCTCCTGCTTGTTTATCTATGTTACAGACAAACTAGCTCTGTTTAGTTTTGCATTATAGTTTACAAACCCCCAGTATTCATCTCACTGTTATAGGATCTATTAAGAACAGCAGAGCTGAAATGTCAGTCACTGCAGTAGACCCACCCACAGTATGACCAGGTAGTGTGAGCCTGAAGCTAGCTGTGAAGAACAGGCTCTGTGAAACAGCATGATGAGAATTCTCCTTTAAAGAAGTTATCCACTTTAATAAAATTATATTTAAATGGGGCCTGGGTGAAGAAAAATGAAAAAGTGATACTTATTTCGCAGTCCCTTGCTGCTGTAGCATTGCAACTACTTCTCCTCCTCCAGATTCCCATCCAGACACATAGGAGAGGTGCACATTTAATTCACCCACTATGGAGCTGGATTCTATCCTGTGTGTCAAGACAGGAACTTGGAAGTGAGAGAAATGGATTGTGGTGAGCATTGGAGCTGCAGTGGTGGGACTTAGGGATCATCAGTTATAAAATATAATTTTTATAAATGTGTACAAGCCTTTTAATGTCCATTCTTTAACACTATGTTGTTTTAGTTCTATTAGCCTATTCTGATTAAATTTTTAGCCTATTTTTGTAGCAATTACATTTCTATTTTTCCAACTCAGAGTTCCCAATTTCACATCTAAGACACAAGGCTGCTGGAATAAGATACAACAAAATTATAAAGAGATGCTTTAAAAATCTGAAGCATCTGTGGCTGTCCATGCACCACAAATTGAAATCTATGCCAGCTATGAGCTGGAGAAGATTACTGCAATAATTTGTGCCTCTTTCTTGCCAAAATTATAGTAAGTATGTTGGGTTATGGAGGCCACACCCCTAAAACTAAGTTGCACTCACTGTGCAAAAAATGAGAGAAGGGGAACATCTCTCCTTATGGAGAGCACAAGTTAAGGTATGTAGTGTTTTGATTGCCTTTTAGCCCACTACTCAGCATCTGCATATCACAAGGCATTATGGGAAAGGAGCTGGGAAGCTCACTGCGCCCTCTATTGGTTGCAACAAATCCTCAATTTACTTCTGATTCACTCAATCTTTGTGAAGCAAAAAGAAATATTAGTCAAGCCAATATCGCTCATCTACATACGACGTTTCGGGGATTTGCCCTCATCAATGTAAAGCAGAGCGATACTGGCTTGACTGGGTGAGAGGCAATGAGTGGCTGAGAGAAGGGGAACATCTCTCCTTATGGAGAGCACCAGTTAAGGTGTGTAGTGTGAACTTCCCAGCTCTTTTCCTATAATGCCTTGTGACGTGCAACAAATGGTAAGAGCAGCATAAAAACACTTAAAGGTCACAATTTTTGTGCAAATGAGACTCATTCACAAAACTTGCAACTTTTGTTCACCAGATAACTAACATACATGACTTAAAGCAGTTGCTGGGTTTAGAAAACCTCTTTTAATATACATTATTGTAAAATTCTATGCACATAAAGAGGGGACCTCTACTGAGGATCCTTTGTTTTTGGGCAGGCTGGAAATCGATTATAAAAAGTGTCATTTACCTTGGAGAACCCTTCTGTCCTTCATTACTCAGTTAGCCATTAACAGACCTTTCTAAGGGTATGTTCATAGCCCGCCAGCCCTATAGACATGCATTACTTGCGGCGCGTAATCGGCACAAGTAATTGACATGTCACTTATCTCTCCACGTGTACAATACGATCATATTGTACGCGTGGGGAGGGGGGGGATGAGACGTGATCCATAGTTCCTTGAGAGCTATGGATTACCGAAATTATGGGGCGCATTTCCCCGCGTATTAAGTGCAGTACGCCGCAAAATACCCGGCAAAATGCTACCCAAAATAAGCTGTGTGAACATACCCTAAGGCTATGTTCACACGGCTTAAAATGGGACGTATTTCAGTCCGTAATTATGCGCCGTACTGCGCGAATTACGGCTGGAATATGTCCCAGTCATTACGGTAATCCACAGTTCTCATAGAGAACTATGGATTACGTCTCCTCTCCCCGCTCGGCGAATCCGCCGCAGGAGGAGATAAGTGACATGTGAATTACTAGCGGCGTATACGTGCCGCTAGCAATGACAGTCTATTGGCCGGCAATGTGCCAGCCCACCCCCCTCCCGCCCCCGCTCCACCCCCGTCCACATGGCGTAATTGCGGGGCATAATTACGCCTCGCAAATAAGCCGTGTGAATATAGCCTAACAGGTAGGAACTGTCCAAAGTGGAGGATCTCTTTAGTAAATTGAATACAGGGGTCAAGTAGAGGTTAACAAACATAGAAAACACCTATCATACTACTTAGGGTATGTTCAAATGGCATTTTTGGATCCGATTTTGGATCTGAAAATCACATCCAAAAAGGCTCCATCAATCGGATCCGTAACGAATCCAACACTCAGGTCCGTGTTTTGATGCGTTTTGGCTGTAGCAGGATCGAATCCTATAGTTTTAACCCCTTAACGATCTTGGGCGTATGAGTATGTCCCAGGGCCGCTAAGGGGCTTTGCAGTGGGATCGCTCCGCGACCCCCCCACACAGCCGCCGGGTGTTTAGCGGCAAATTTCGCCGCTAACACCCGGCAGTAACAGCGCCGGGGGGTGGCCCGCCCCTGGCGCTGTTTAACCCATCAGACACCGCGGCAAAGATGGCCGGGGCCCGTCTGAATGAACGCCGACTTTCGGTCTTTCGGCATCAGCGCAGCTATGCTGCGCCGATCCGACGACCGGGCATGGTGGTGGGGAGCCCTGTGAAGGTTCCTGTCACTTACACTGGCCAGTTTGCCCCACTTCCGTCTGCAGACAGGAAGTGGGGAAACCGGCATCTTTGTACACCCTAATGCATTGCCTATGCAATGCATTAGGTTGTATTAAAAATCGCGCCCCCTAGTGGTCAAGCACCATAGGGGTACTAAATGTTACAGTAAAAAAAAAAAAAATACAGTTTTAAAGTACAAAAAAAAAAGTATTAAAAGTTCAATCACCCCTCTTTCCCCATTTTACAAATAAAATCATTAAAATAATAAAAAAGTTACACATATTTGGTATCGCCGCATCCGAAAAAGTCCGATCTATAAAAATGTAACATCATATATCCCGTACTATGAACACCGTAGAAGAAAAAAATTCCAAACGCCAAAATTGCGTTTTTTGGTCATTTTACGTCACTCAAAAAATGGAATAAAAATGATCAAAAAAGTCGCATGCGTTCCAAACTGCTAGCGATAAAAAGTACACTTCAGCCCGCAAAAAATGCCGCCTCACTGACGTCCATAGGTGTTAGTACAAAAAAGCTCTTGGTCGCACAAAATGGCGCCGTGGCGCAAATTTCAAAAATAGAAATTTTTGGGAAAATTTGTTTACGGTACCAAAACATAATGAAAACCCTACATGTTTGGAATTGCCGGATGTGTAACAACCTGTAGAATACAGATAACACATTATATTTACTGAAGATTGAACGCCGTAAAAGCAAAACCCCTGCAAACATGGCGAAAATACATTTATTTCACAATTTGTCCCACTTGGAATTTTTTGTGGCTTCCCAGTATATTCTATAGTATAGTGAATACACCATTGGAAAGTACATCTTGTCCCGCAAAATAAAAGCCCTCATGTGTCTACGTAGGTGGAAAAATAAAAAAGTTATGGCTTTCAGAAGGCGAGGAGGGAAAAACGAACGTGTCACCCAAAAAAAAACGCCGGGTCCTTAAGGGGTTAAATAGGGCATCTGCTGCGCCTTTCGGATCAAGAAATGACATGACAATTCTTTGAACGGATACGAAAGACGCATCTGAAAGACGCAAGTAAACATGCATCGGCGATCATTCGTCTGAATGCTGATGCGTGTTTTACATTGGAAGCAATGTAAAACACACAGCTATTTGCTAGATGCGTGTTTGGGTCCGAATGCCTTGTGAACAATATCAATACCGATATTAGTGCAATTACTACTAAACATTATTAATTCTTTAGTAGTGTATTGTACCACCAACTCCCGTACACTACAATTAGGATGACATGCATGATTCTTGGTGCCCAGGAACCATTTTTTTTGCGCGCATTAGTAGCGTAGAACGCCTGAATCTATGAACCTGTTCTACTGCAGGTCATAGATTTCGGACTTTCTAGCTACAAAGGCTCAGGTAAACCACTTTTAAATTGGTCTACCTGTTCCAGCAGTAATGCGCCTGGATTTGCTGTACTAAAGTCATCAATGTGTAGAATTCTATCGTTGTAGTGCTACACGCCTCCTGAACGCCCCGCATCTTAGGCACATTACAAAGTGCCATGGGCGCTTTATAATGCACCTTATTATGGAGAGTGCCTACTTATTGCATGAAGCACACAGGGTTGCGCCAGTGCTGAAAAGACACCAGATAACTGTCCCAGCAATGTACATACATGTCGCCCTTAGTGTTTCCATTTCACCCTGTTTGGACTTATGTTATATGTGTAACCCCTGGAATTAAAGAGAACCTGTCACATAGTTTTTGCCCCCCTGGCTGAGGACAGAACAAGCTAGTGTCAGAACTGCTGTTTCCAGCGCTGTGTCCCTTATTCTGTCAGATGCAGGAGTTTTCGTGTATTTAATGCTCAAATCTGCAGTTCTCAGCCAGAAGAGTCATTCGAAGAGTCCTTCAGATTTTCAGTTTTTTTGAAACCCGGCCAATCGGAGGCTAGCCCCGCCCACCTCAACTGACAAACCTATTACTTTGAATAGGTAGAAACATGAGAATAACTGTCAGTGGGCGGAGCAAATCTTTAGTAGGTGGGGCTAACACCTGCTCATGAATAAGATTTGAGGGGTAAATGCTCTAAAACTGCTGCATGTTACAGAATAAGGGGCACAGTGCTGGAAACAGCAGGTCTGACACTGGCTTGTGCTGCCCTCAGCAAGGGGGGCACCACCTATGTGACAGGTTCCCTTTAATGACACATTAAAAAAAATTCTAGACACCTGCAACAGTCCAGGTACTCCATGCCAATTTTCTGACCCCAACACATCTCCGACTCAAACCTCTTTGTTTTTTTTTTTTCCAACGTTAGATTACATCCCTTTGCAGATTCTCATTATCAATTGATATTCGAAACAAGACTAAATAGAATTAATGGAATCAGAGTAGCAGTGGTGTGAACAATATGATCTCAAAGCCATTGGTTTCCAAGTATTTGAAAATCTACCTATGTCCCCACGGCACGGGTTTTCAGACTTTTTTTCAGGTGGTTTGCGGTTTTGCAGACCATCTGAAAAACCAGACGAAAATGAGAACAATGGTGCTTGATGGAAAAAACATGCAGCAGTCCCCACTCCACGGGTTTCCGCCCGCGTGCCGTCCAAAAAACATTCTACATGCACCTTCTTCCATCCGGTTTTCGGACGGAATATGTGCAAGTGAATGTGAAGGGGGAGGGCTTTTCTCCGCTCATCGCAGAAAAAACCCGCCCCCCCGCGCCCGTCGGGACGGCCGCAAAACTGGACAATTACCGGTCGCATAAACCAACCGGTAATTGTCCCTTGCCGTGTAAACGGCCCCTTATAGAACTGAATAGGGTTCTGCATATCTGAATAATACACCAGAAATGGCATGTAACAGTTATATAGAATTGGAGCACGTCCCTTCTTTGGTCTGACTACCTTTTCTCCCATCTTAGCAGACTACTACATTTCTTCTGGACGCGTACTGTCAAGCAAGATAAGGTCCTGTTGGTCAGGATTCCACAAGGATATTATTTGATGTCCATTTGAGTTACAATATGGGATTTTTCCAACAGACTCCTAAATCCTATTAATAAACTAATCTCACACCTGCAGCTGCAGAGTAGATACCTGATGGGTTAATAGTGGACATATATTAAATTCTTGTCGTTTAATGCCAATAATAGAACAAGTATTACATTCAAAGCTGATATTGGACAGCAAGATTGAGCGTTAAACCAATTAATCTTATTAAAATATCTATATCACTAATTGTGCTTAATCCTTTAAATGGTAACCTTTTGGAAGACATCCTTAAAGCCGGTAAATCTAATAGCTAGGATTTAGAAAAGCCATGACTGCGTGTCTGCAATGCTGGGTGGAGTTAGGGGGGAATGTAAGGTTAAAACTTCTACTGAGTGATATCACCTAACTGACAGTAAATATACTGTGTTGTCCTTGGATATGGGTAAAACTGCAGAATTTGCAGATATTTCATGGTAGTGCAAATGTGTCAACAAATCCCTATAACCAGATGATAGATTCGTCTTAAAAAGTCTCATTAGAGCTGACGTGCCATTTAAACAAGCTTAAAAGGATTTAAAAGCAAATAAGGGTTTTAGGATGGCCATATTTTTTATTACAGGTGATATATTGCTATTTGCCTTAGGTCACCTTAACGTACGAAGTCACCTTAAGCTATGAAGTTAGTGAACTAGTAGAATACTTAGACTCATGATGTCTCTAAAGTCAGTTGGCATCGATAGAGTCCTCACTGGCCAAAAGAGAAGCATTGGAAAATTAAAATGAGGGTTTTGACCTAAAAGAAATCCGGGAAGAAAATTTTTTTTGGTTATTTGTTATGTGCAACTGGAGAAATTCCAAATTTTTTTAAGGAAAAATTTAAATATTATATTCCCATGCGGGGTTACCAGTAAACAAAAGGGGCTCATGTTCGGTTGCAAAAATTTGGGGGCATAGGAGTTGGGGGCATTAAATCGATTTCTCATGGCCTATACAATGGGTAGGTGGAGGGGTTTAAAAGGGTTTTTTCACAAAATTGATTCACTCACCCCATCCCCGTTTTCTTGGGTTTTATTTTGAAACAGGGGGTTTTTCTGGTTCCCCAAACCATAGAACCAGGTCGTACTTAGCAACCATGCTGGGCCTTCAGGGAGAGATCAAACAGGTCTGTAACATAGAACCTGAGGGGCTGATGCAGTTACAAGAGGGGATACTAGGAAAAGGGAGGGGAAGTTAATGGTATATATTGCAAAGTGACTTGTTTTTGCAAGATTTTTAACAAAAAAAGCAATCCTTGTAGTGAGACAACCCCTTTGAAAGGAGTTTTCTCACCCCAATGATTAGCTTTTGATATGTAGGGGAAGCTGAATAAGACCATTACTAAATACTTTGCTTTGTTAATTTAGCTTTGGTCAAAAGATAAAGAAGTTTGTATCTCCCCTTTTGGCCCCAAAAGTTTTAGGGTTTTGACCCAAATCTCCCCAGCCACCCACCTGATTTTCCCTTGCTTCAACTGCCGTTGGGCAGTTCGCCCATGGGATCCCTCCCAAAAAATCTTTTTTATAAGCACTTTTTTACCCAACTAAATGAAAGCCCTTATTTTTAGAGCTTCATAGCCTTTTATATGCACTTTATAAACTCCGCAGTCATGTCCCAACTATCCAGGGAATAGTTTTGAGCGTTTAAAGTTTAAACCAAATTGAAACCCGGGCACAGTTTTTATGGTGATGGGTTTTTTTAGACCCAGCGAAAAATTTAGGAAAAAATTTGGGTCCCTTCATCAAAAAAAGATGGGGCACCTTTTTCGGTGCTTTGAAATTTTTGGGGGGCCAGCAAATCAGATTACAAAATTGAGCGGGTGAATGTGGGTCGAGTCATAAAGGGATGTTAGGGTTGGGGATTGGCTGGAAAAATCAATGCCCTCGTTTTACATAAACAGCGTTTCCTTTTGTCTCAGTGTCTCTCAGCTCTCAGAGCAGAAGGCCCAATGTTTGTTGGCCCAAAAACAGCTCAGCGAAATTATTATATTTCTTAAGGGAAAAAAACCTCTACTATTAGCTGGATCCTTATAATTTTTAGATTAAGATTGGAAAAAATTTTAAATAGTTAGGTAGAAAATTTTTAAAAAGGAGATTACCGTTTAAAGTCACGGGGGGGAGTGGGGGGGGGGCCCCGGGGAACACAGCCAAGCTCTATCTTAAAGAACACTGGTAAAGTTCCCAAGACTTAGTGGGGACCATTGCAATGCTTTATTATTAACGGGTTTTCTTTTAAAATTATTTCCGGGAAAAATTGGCACCCTGAACTTTTTGGAACAAATCTTTTCTAGTAATTTCAGGTTTTTTGTTAGATGAAAAATCCACTTTTATTATCGGATACTTTTTTCAGATAGGGTTAAATTTAAATTTTTCCCCATTCCACTTTTTTGATTTACCCAACCTTGCATTAAATTTGAACCAAAATTTTTAAAATGTCAACAGGTGAAATGAAAGGTGCAAAAAAAAATCTTGTTTATAGAAAAAAGACAAGCTTTTATAAAGAGTACTGGAAAAAATTCCAAAGATTAGTGTAAAACATTGCAAAAAGCTTTATTATTAACATTTTTTCTTTTGGAAATTTTCCCGGGAAAATTGGGCACCCTGAACTTATAGGTTACACATCTTTTAGTAACTGCAGGTCTCTTTTTTAGGTGAAAAACTCCACTTTTATTATCATTATACATTTCGATAGGTTTTTCTTTTTTAAATTTTTTCCCCCATTCACCTTTTTTTTGATAAATCCACCTTTACTTAAATTAGAACCCGCAAGTAAGCACAGGTTGATAGGGTCAATTAAAAACCCCTTTTTAAAAACCGAATTTAAAATTTTAGAAACGTGTTTTTTTTACTTTGGCGCATACACTTTGTTCATTTAGGAACCCTTTCCCCTTAAATTTGAATTTCTCAATTTTTTAGTCACCCCAGGTGTAAAATTTATAGGTTTAAAAAAAAAAACCCTTTTATTTTCCGAAAACTTTTATTAGGGGTTTTTTCACTTTGGGGGAGGGGGGAGGCCACTTTTTTTGATAAAAACTACTTTGCAGTTAAATTTGAATACCGCAATTTTGTAGTCACCCCAGGTGAATTTATAGGGCCAAAAAAAAAACCCTTTTTTTTATTTCCCAATACAATTTCAAATAGTGTTTTTTTTTTTTCAAATTTTGGGCCCCTTTCCCGTTTTTTTGATAGACCCCCTTGGCAAATTAAATTTGAATCCCGCAATTGTGTAGTTACAAGGTGAATTAATAGGTGCCAAAAAAAACCTTTTATTAACCCCAATACATTTCAGTAGTTTTTTTGAATTTTGCCAGTCCAGATTTTTTGATGAGCCCCCTTGAGTTAAAAATTTTAAAACCCGCAAATTTTGTAGTTACCCCAGGGAATGATAGGTGCCAAAAAAACCTTTTTTTATCCAAAAAAAATTTCAGAAAATGTTCTTTTACTTTGGGCAGGCCCGCTTTGGTTTACTTGATAGATTACTTTTCAGTTTATTTGAATCCGCCAAATTTTTTTTTGATTTTTGGGGAAATTTTAGAAAGCTGTGATTTGCCTTTTTTAATAAGGGACTTTCCAAAAATCTTTCCCTCCCCTTTCAAAATTTTTTTTTTCCCCGAACATGGAGCGGAAAATTTGGTGGTAAGCGAGCAAAGAGGGGGGAGCAAAGGAAGGAAAAAGGGACGAAAGAAGGTTCTTTAAGGCTGGGGAAATGGGTCCTCTGGACCCCCGCAAGGGATGTTTGCTAAAACCCCCGGGCCCGGGGAAAGGAAACTAAGTAGCCCCCCCTTTTTACCAAGCCCCCCGCAAAAAGGGGGGGCTTGCTTTCGGCGTGGGGTACCAAGTCGTCCCCCTGACTGGGCTTCTTGCGATGGCGGCCGAGGTGCCGCGAGGTAAAGAATCTT
>JAODAL010012709.1:0-94308 GCA_025379985.1 Phyllomedusa bahiana
GGGGGCGGCACCCCGACGGGAGCAGGCAAGGGGTCACTCCTCCTCCTGCGGCTTTTTTTATCGCACCCCATGACAGGCTGCGGTAATGAAGCGGTAATCACCCGCGGCTGGAGCTCACTCCGGCCACGGGGATACGGCATGCGGCCAGCGGTAATTTACCGCTGGTCCCATGTTGCGATCGTGCGTGGCTCGCCCGCAAGCCCGCGCGATCGCCAGGACGTATGCATACGTCCATTTACGGAAAGTCACTTCCCGCTAGGGCATACGCCCTATGTCGGGAAGGGGTTAAAGATGTGCCACAATTATCAAACTGCATGAGCCATTGTGATAAGTCTGGTGCATTTGTAGACTATCTTTCTAGGTTTACACTATCTAATGTTTAGACAGCAATAGTAAATGTGACCAAGTGGATAAAACATAGGCCTACAGAGATCTATGGATGCATTTAAGAAAAGAAAACATAACCAGAACATGCTTCCTTTTGAAAACGTGTCACCAACCCCCAAAATGCCACAAACCAGAATACTTTTTAAGTAGTGTATTACATGCTTCATTATAGACTTTACCATCCATCCCCAGTGTTGTTGGCCTATAAAAATGGCATCTTTATGATAGATAGATCGATAGATAGATACAGTGGTGGCCAAAAGTATTGGCACCCCTGCAATTCTGTCCGATAATACTCAGTTTCTTCCTGAAAATGATTGTAATCACAAATTCTTTGGTATTAATATATTCATTTATTTTGCTTGCAATGAAAAAACACAAAAACAGAATGAGACAAAAATCAAATCATTGATCATTTCACCCAAAACTTCAAAATGGGCCGGACAAAAGTATTGGCACCTCAGCCTAATTACGTGGTAGCACAACCTTTAGCCAAATAACTGCGAACAACTGCTTCCGGTAACCATCAATGAGTTTCTACAATGCTCTGCTGGAATTTTAGACCATTCTTCTTTGGCAAACTGCTCCAGGTCCTGAGGATTTGAAGGGTGCCTTCTCCAAACTGCCATTTTGAGATCTCTCTACAGGTATTCTATGGGATTCAGGTCTGGACTCATTGCTGCCACTTTAGAAGTCTCCAGTGCTTTCTCTCAAACCATTTTCTAGTGCTTTTTAAGTGTGTTTTGGGTCATTGTCCTGCTGGAAGAACCATGACCTCTGAGGGAGACTCAGCTTTCTCACACTGAGCCCTACATTATGCTGCAAAATTTGTTGGTAGTCTTCAGACTTCATAATGCCATGCACACGGTCAAGCAGTCCAGTGCCAGAGGCAGCAAAGCAACTCCAAAACATCAGGGAACCTCCGCCTTGTTTGACTGTATGGACCGTGTTCTTTTCTTTGAATGCCTCTTTTTTTCCTGTAAACTCTATGTTGATGCCTTTTCCCAAAAAGCTCTACTTTTGTCTCATCTGACCAGAGAACATTCTTCCAAAACGTTTTAGGCTTTCTCAGGTAAGTTTGGGCAAACTCCAGAATGGCTTTTTTATGTCTCGGGGTAAGAAGTGAGGTCTTCCTGGGTATCATACCATACAGTCCCTTTTCATTCAGACGCCGACGGATAGTACTGGTTGACACTGTTGTACCCTCGGACTGCTGGGCAGCTTGAACTTGTTTGGATGTTAGTCGAGGTTCTTTATCGACCATCCGCACAATCTTGTGTTGAAATCTCTCGTCAATTTTTCTTTTCCGTCCACATCTAGGGAGGTTAGCCACAGTGCCATGGGCTCTGTCCACATCTAGGGAGGTTAGCCACAGTGCCATGGGCTTTAAACTTCTTGATGACACTGCACACAGTAGACACAGTAAGATTCAGGTCTTTATAGATGGACTTGTAGCCTTGAGATTGCTCATGCTTCCTCACAATTTGGATTCTCAAGTCCTCAGACAGTTCTTTGGTCTTCTTTCTTTTCTCCATGCTCAATGTGGTACACACAAGGTTGAGGTTGAGGACAGAGGTTGAGTCAACTTTAATCCATGTCAACTGGCTGCAAGTGTGATTTAGTTATTGCCAACACCTGTTAGGTGCCACAGGTAAGTTACAGGTGCTGTTAATTACACAAATTAGAGAAGCATCACATGATTTTTGAAACAGTGCCAATACTTTTGTCCATCCCCTTTTTTATGTTTGGTGTGGAATTATATCCAATTTGGCTTTATGACAATTCTTTTTGTGGTTTTCCATTGAAGACAAATTAAATGAAGATAATAATACCAAAGAATTTGTGATTGCAATCATTTTCAAGAAGAAACTGAGTATTATCTGACAGAATTGCAGAGGTGATAAAACTTTTGGCCACCACTGTAGATAGATAAACAGATATAATAGATCCCCTTCTGCCCCTATAAACATTGTATAAACATAGGAGACTTGCAGTTTTCATGCCTTTCAGATAGAACATGGCTTTTGGTTGTTCCTCAGCAGTATTTACAACATGGGTATAATTATAGCTATAACAGTGGGCCTAGAGATTGAAGGGACCCACTCATGTGCAAGAACTATTTATCTTTTTATAGGGAATAACATGTTGCTGGCTTTCTGCTAGCAAACACTGTTATATGCGTTCTCTGGTATATAATGCTATCACCCATACCTTTATTAACTATTAGTTTCAGTCTCCTGTCATAAGTTTGTGGGGGCCCATTTCCTTTTGCTGAGGCCCCACGAATTCTAGCTACAATATTGATTCAAACAGTTTTCTCTGCTCAATCATGAAATTGTGGAGTAACGGGGCACATTTACTATCGCTGTCTAAAAGCTAGTGAAAACCTAGAGAGGGCGACATATATGAACTTTAGCGCTGACAGGTCAATTCTAAATAGCTTTAAGGCAGTGTAGAATGCATGAACCTGTTCTTCTGTACTGCATACAGGTGCAGTGTAGTGCCAATACAACAAGTCTGGCTCAGGCAGACCACCTTTGACGCGGTGGTCTGTAGTTTCCACGTCACTAATTTCTAATGCCTTTTTTAGTGCCATTTGTCCACTCACAATACATTCACTACAGCAGCATGAGAAGAGTTCATAAACTGCACAAAAATACCTATACCTATCTGTGAAAGCAATGAGGAATATGTGCGCAGACAGCCTATTGTACACCTTATACACCCACCAAGCCAGCTCACCACACGTGCCTTCCTTTATGAGCTATGCACTGCAAAGGTAGGAGGTGGTCATAATAATGTGACTGTGCATACGAATACTGTATTTAGAGTATGTTCACACAATGGATTTGGACACTGATGTTGGGCGAATGTTTAGCGCTGAATGTGCTTCAGAATTAGCGTAAAATCCAACTGTAAAATGTCTCCCATGTAAATGTCTCTTCAATGTAAAATCCACATCATTGTTCACATAATGTTGATTTTTCAGGCTTATTTTCCACGCTTATTGTAAGCGCAGAAAAATAAGTGACATGTCAATTCTTTGATGTGGATTCCACACTTCCCATGTAGTATATAGGAGCCAAAAAATCTGGCTCTAAAAATCACTGTTGTATCCTTGTATGAAATCCGAACTTACAAGCACAGATTTTCCAACAAGGATGCAAAGTGGACTCAGCGCTAAAAATTTCAGCATCTGAATCTGTCGTGTGAACATAACCTTATAATCTAAAATATTATTAAAGAATGAAGCTATCAGCCAAATATTTAAACTTCCCTGTGACGTTATAATGTTTTCTAGAGATGAGCAAGCAGTAAAATGTTCTAGTTTGATTAGAACCTTGAATATTAGTGTCTTCGGTTCAAGGTTCTATTCGAACTAGAACTCGAACTCGAACCCCATTAAACTCAATGGGAGAAGATGATCTGGTTAATTTTTATACCTATACAGGTGAGGAGAAGCTGGAATTACCATCCATAAGAGTAAAACGGATACATGGTACACCTTAGTGAAGAACATTTGGCTCTAAGGCCTCGTTCACACGGCTTATTCTGCCGCGTATTGGCGCCGTACTGCGCGCTGGATTTGCGCTTCAGTACAGCGCCAATACGCGGCAGCAATTACGGTAATCCACTGCTCTCATAGAGAACAGTGACATGCACATTATTTACGGCGCGGACGCGCCGTAAACAATGCATTGTCTATGGGGCCCGGCGCGGCCCCCCCGCCGCGCCCCGCCCCCGCCCCCCGTCCCGCCCCTTATTCACGGCGGATTTGTGCGCTCAATACGGCGCACAAATCCGTCGGGAATAAGCCGTGTGAACACGGCCTAAGAGTGACAGAAAAAAACTGAGAGGCTAAAATACTTCATTCCTTTCAACGGCTAACTGAAAAGATGAGGACATCTTGAAAGCAGGGGCGTAGCTATAGGAGGTGCAGTGGTAGCAGTTGCTACAGGGCCCTGCATCCTGAGGGGGCCCAAAAGCCCCTTTGACACATAGGAGATTTGGAGACGGTGTGTTATATAATTACTGAACCCCTAAAACTGCAAAAACTGAACTTTTGGGCACTGAGTATGATTTAGCAAATCCAAGCACTCTGTATAATATACAGTATATCCATGTATATGAGAGTTAGGCGTTATGTGAGTTTGCAAATGTCGCCAAATAATAGCTTCTGGGTGTGAGAAAGATGCAGCCAGCAATACCAAACTCCCTAACTATTGCCATTTATGGAGAGGAAAATGCTATCTAACTAATGGCAGTCTGTACAGTACAGAGAGTGAGCTTAAAATGGTGTTCACAAGGCAATACAGTGAAATATATATAACATAGTCATGTAATTTTAGCAGCCAATGAGAGCCCTATACTTCAGTGATGATGTTTTTGACACTTCTCTGTGCTCTGCACTGATTGGATGGCCGCCAAAAGTGCAGAAAGGTGATTGGATGGCCAATAAAAATGCAGAAACCTGCTGAAAACTAAACTGAAAATGGCGTGTCGAACTAGAACTTTATTCGAACGAACAGTAAAATGTTCGGTTCGATTTGAATTCTAAAAATTGTACTAGAACTTAACTTTTCTAGAACAGTTTGATCAACACTAATGTTTTCAGAAATCATTCAGCAAAAGACCAAGAGCAAACAGTGTGATTAATTAGTCCTTACTAAAAGCAAATGAGCTATTACTTATGAGGCATCCAGTGGATCACTGGACACTTGCTCTAAGGCTATGTTCACACGGCTTAAAATGGGACGTATTTCAGTCCGTAATTACGCTCTGTAGTGCGCGAATTATGTCTGGAATACGTCCCTGTCATTACGGTAATCTACAGTTTTCATAGAGAACTATGGATTACGTCTCCTCTCCCCGTTCGGCGAATCCGCCGCGGGGGGAGATAAGTGACATGTGAATTACTAGCGGCGTATACGCACCGCTGGTAATGAAAGTCTATGGGCCGGCGAGGTGCCGGCCCCCCGCTCCCTCCCCCACTCCCGCCCCCGTCCACACGGCGTAATTGCGGGGCGTAATTACGCTCTGCAAATACACCGTGTGAACATAGCCTAATTCTTTCTTTATTTTGCTTTATTATATTATAGCATATAAAAATAATGTACTATTTTGGGACCATTGTCAATGTAGTTACAATGTATAGATAATAGCAGAATCTTGTATAGTTGTAGAACAGTTGCTCTTTGTGGTTTAACTTTATAAGACATTAAAATAAATTTAAGAAGAGTTATCTTTTTCTTGTCCTGCAAATGGATTAAAACAAATCCCATAGATTGCAACCAAATGTTTCTGCTAATTAACTGCACCAGCAGTAATGACTGAGATTAGGTCCATTTATAGTTTATACCATTCACTGACCTATCTCAAGTGACCTTGTTTGCTCTGGAAGCTTTAATCATAAACCTGACAAGACTACTTTCAACAGGGTGACCCGGCCTTGACTTGCATTTACTACTACAAAGACTCTTCTCAGCTGAACAAATGTAACTACTATGCTATAGCTGTGGTTCTTCATTTCTTGTACAATATACTCTTAGCGTACACCACTGAAAACATGTATTGTCTTAAAACAGAATGTGGGAGATTTATCAATACTGACATTAGATGCATACATTTTAAATACAGCGAAAATAGCACAAATCATGCCAAACTGAACAAAGTGGTACAGCTAGCACAACAAATGTATCGCAGATTGCTTGCTTGGAAAGATATCTTCACGTTTGCATTGTTCAAATGGAGCTCTGTTTGGTTTGACACAGAACCATCCAAACTTGTGAAAAAAGGAACATAGAAAACCCCAAAACATAACCATAAGTAGGAATCTTAAGGGGTTAACTTACTGATTCAGTGTGACAGGATGCC
Source organism: Phyllomedusa bahiana (assembly GCA_025379985.1). NCBI lineage: Eukaryota > Metazoa > Chordata > Amphibia > Anura > Hylidae > Phyllomedusa > Phyllomedusa bahiana. The sequence goes on from JAODAL010012709.1 coordinate 6,262, forward strand.
AGACTGTGAGTTGGTCCCAATTGAAGCACTGCATTGCTGGACCAGTAAGGCCCCGTTCCCACTAAGGCTATTCTGCCAGCGGATTGCGCCGTTACTGGCTCTCGGATTTGCGCTTCAGTATGTTCGCAATCAGCGAGCACAACACTTACGTTATCATGTCTCATTGAGAACAGTGGAATCCGTCGCTCCTCCCCGCTCGGCGAATCCGTCGGGCGGGGAGAAAGTGACATTGCACATTATTTACGGGCGCGGGACGCGCCGTAAACAATGCATTGTCTATGGGGCCTGGGAGCGGGCCCCCGCCGCGCTCGGGCCCCGCCCCCCGTCCCGCCCCGTATTCACGGCGGATTTGTGCGCTCAATACGGCGCACAAATCCGTCGGCAATAAGCCGTGTGAACGGGGCCTAAGGGAACCCTTAAAACCTCTTAACTAAGCCTATCCTCAAGCAAAGATTAAGATTACGTTCAATTATTTTCTAATGTTCGAATACGAAGCACAACACTACTTTATATATGTCTTCAGACGTGTATGTTTGTTATACTTGCCAACTTTCGGAAGTGCCGTTCAGGGAGATTTTGAATAGCAGTTTGCTGCCTTGATGGTTTGAGTGGGCCACACCCCCTGTTTTATATGACACACCCTCTTTTCATATTTGTGTAACAGCTTTGGAGGAAAGCTGATAATAGATGTGGTTTCATTCAGCTTTACTGGACGTTGGATCTCCTAAATAACATCCAAGCTGGGTAACAGCAGATCAATCAGCTTTCCTTTAGAGCCCAGCATGTGGTCCCTGTGCACCAAGTGATGCCAGGGCAGCATCTCATGATGCTTTACCCTGGCACCACCACTACTTAACGAGCAACCCACAGCCATTAAAAAAAGTACTCAGATGTATAAAGTGGTATAGCTGCCATATAGCCTTAGGCTAAAACCGACCAAACATTGTCAACTTGTGACTAAGTTTAGTCCCTTTTCAGCGATATATATGGCAGTAGTGTACATAGGGCGCGGCGCGGCGCGTTTTTTAAGCATTTTTCGGCACAATTTTTGCCCTGGCTATTAATTTGTTTGGGTGGAAACCTCGTCCAAAACCATCAAAAACCTCTTCTGAAAAAGCATTTTTCAGGCGAGGTTTTGATGCTGTTTTGGGCGCTGAAAAATCAGCATGCAAACAGTGTCCAAATAAGCCGTGTGAACATTAACCAATAGGCATGCCCAAGAGTGCATTCTAAAAGTTACCAGTACTTGATATGGCCGGTACAAATAAAATTCAGTAAATGCAGTAAAACCGCCCCTGCCGGTGGTTTACCAGATTGGTGGCAAACCTACCATAGCAGAAGATTTACCAACTCTTCAGGGAGCCCGTGAGGACTCCCCCTTTTCAGGGAGTCTCCTTGATGACTGGTGGTGATCTTTCTACTGTCCTGGATGACCTCATCGCTCTGGCCTCTAAAACTGATATTTGTTTTCTGCATAGACAGCTATAGTTTTGCCAGCAAAAAAAAAGTCCTTCTAGCCTCGCAAATTTCCTTGTCTTGCACCTGTCTTGAACAGACCTCCTTTGTCGCCTCCACAGAGCTCCCATGCTGAACATTTCTGAGCCAAAATACTCACTACAACCCTGGATATATTCTTTCAGGGGTGTAGTTTCCAAACTGAGGTCCTTTTACAGGTGTTTATTAAATTTTGACACCTTAGCATATCCATAAACCTGCAATGGTGCCTAAAAAATATCTTAATAAACATGAAGCCCCAAAATCCAGTAGGTACTCCTCCTACTGAGACTTGTGGTTGAGACAAAAGGCACACTAGGGCCACATATGGGATATCTCTTAAAATGGCAGAATCAGAGGAATCAGTATTGAATTGCATTTCCCTGTTATCTTCTACTGTGTTTAGTAAATAATGGATAAAATTTAAAATCTGTAAAAAAAAAAAAAAAAAGTGAAATTTCCCCTCCATTTTGCTTTGATTTCTGTGAAACACAAAAACTTCTTAAACGCTATTTTGAATAGATTAACCCCTTAAGGACCCGGCGTTTTTTTTTTTGGTGACACATTCGTTTTTCCCTCCTCGCCTTCTGAAAGCCATAACTTCTTTATTTTTCCACCTACATAGACACATGAGGGCTTTTATTTTGCGGGACAAGATGTACTTTCTAATGGTGTTATTCACTATACTATAGAATATACTGGGAAACCGCAAAAAAATTCCAAGTGGGACAAATTGGGAAAAAAAATGTATTTTTGCCATGTTTGCGGGGGTTTTGCTTTTACGGCGTTCAATCTTCGGTACATATAATGTGTTATCTGTATTCTTCAGGTTGTTACGCATCCGGCAATACCAAACATGTAGGGTTTCCGTTATGTTTTGGTACCGTAAAAAAATTCCAAACATTTTCTATTTTTGAAATTTGTGCCACGGCGCCATTTTGTGCAACCAATAACTTTTTTGTACTAACACATACGGACGTCAGTGAGGGGGAATTTTTTGCGGGCTGAAGTGTAATTTTTATCGCTAGCAGTTTGGAATGCATGCGACTTTTTTGAACATTTTTATTCCATTTTTTGAGTGATGTAAAATGACCAAAAAAACAAAATTTTGGCGTTTGGAATTTTTTTTATTCTACGGTGTTCATCATACTGGATATATGATGTTATATTTTTATAGATCGGACTTTTTGGTTCGCTGCGATAACATATATGTGTAACTTTTTTATTATTTTAATTATTTTATTTGTAAAATGGGGAAAGGGGGGTGATTTGAACTTTTAATACTTTTTTTTTTTGTACTTTAAAACTTTATTATTTATTTTTTTTTTTAATGTAACATTGAGGCCACCTGCTGGTACTTGACCACTAGGTGGCGCGATTGTTAATACAACCTAATGCATTGCATAGGCAATGCATTAGGGTGTACAAAGATGGTGGTTTCCCCACTTCCTGTCTGCGGACTGAAGTGGGGCAAACCAGCCAGGGTAAGTGACGGGAGCCTTCCCAAGGCTCCCCACCACAATGCCCGGTGATCGGATCGGCGCAGCATAGCAGCGCTTATGCCGATCACCGCACCGATCGGTGCGCGGCACCGATCGGCGTTAATTCAGACGCCGCGGCCATCTTTGCCGCGACGCCTGACGGGTAAAACAGCGCCAGCGGGTGGAGCCAACCGCCGGCGCTGTTACTGCCGGGTGTTAGCGGCGATTTGCCGCTACCAACCGGCGGCTGTGCAGGGGGGTCGCGGAGCGATCCCCCTGCAAAGCCCCTTAGCGGCCCTGGGACGTACTGATACGCCCAAGGTCGTTAAGGGGTTAAGGGGTGTAGTTTCTTTAGATGGAGTCATCTATGGGGGTAACTAACATATACCCCTCAGAGCTGCATCAGAACTGTCCCTAAAAAAAAATCTGTATTGCAAATTTTCTTGAAAATGTGAAAAATTGCTACTAAATTTCTAAGCCCCCTAATGTCACAAAAAAATAAAAAGACATTTTAAAAATGACGCCAACGTACAGTTGACATAAGGTAGTTAGTTATAAACTATTTTGTGTGGAATAACTATGGGTGACATGTATGTATTTTGGCGCCAAGACAACATTTTTTTTTGCGCGCATTAGTAGTGTAGAATGCGCCTGAATTTATGAATTTGTTCTACTGTGGGTCATAGATTTGACATTTTCTAGCTCCAAAACGACAAATCAGGCTCAGGTTAACCACTTTTAACTTGGTCTGGCTGTTCCAGCAGTAATGCACGCAGTTTTGCCGTCCACCCGTTATAAATGTGTAGAATCATACAAAAGTGGTGCAATACACCTCCAGAATACCCCCTGATCTTAGGCGCATTACAAAGTGCCATGGACGCCAGATAGTGCACATAATTTAGAGTTCACTTGACTATAAGTCTAGAGAACAGAGCTGAGACAGTTTTTGAGCTGAAAGGATGCCAGACTACTGGCGCAGGCCCATACATACATGTCGCCCAATGTCTTACATGCCAAAATTTTTTAACTTTGAAAATGGCAAGATTTTTCAAATTATAACAAAATTTTGATATTTTTCACGAATAAACAAGGATTGTAAAGTTTAGTACTAACTTAAAGCACAATCTGTCACGAACAAACTCTCTCTGAATCACATGGATAGGTAACAGGATCAAAAAGTTATTCCCACATAAAGTGAAAGACATCAAAAATGGAGCTCTGTCTTTGGGAGCAAAACCGGCTGCAGCAGTAAGGGGTTAAACTGCATCTGTCAGCATTCCCAGTTTGCCAAACAATTTTAAGATAAAAACAAAACCGCATAAACTTTACATGTTTTGTATGTTTGCTCTGACATATCCTTGATAGCACATAAACATTTGATCATTGATACCAGATCATGTTTGACACTCTTCAGAAACATTGCAGAGTAAGTTTATGGCCGTAAAGTGTGGGTTCACTGACGGAGAGGAGGGACCCTCTGGGTTACAGACAGGGGCGTAACTTAAAGCTCTGGCGCCACAATGCAAAATTTATGAGAATGTCCCTGCCTACTACGTGCTATTGATAATACTAGTGTAGTCGTATGTGACTATGGGTCCTTTGGGCCCCCTCAGGCTCTTGGGCCCGGTAGCGACTGCTAACTCTGCAACCCTTAGGGTGCTTTCACACAGTGCGTTTTTGGTGCATTTTTCATGCGTTTTGCAATACATTTTTTGTGCAGGAAGGCACAGCAATTGATGCTGTACATTGCTGTACACAAATCGAGGCAAAAATTGTGGTAAAATCGTGATTTTTACTGCGATTTTTGCTGCGTTTTTTGTGCAGCAATGTAGAGCATTAATTGCTGTGCCTTCCTGCACAAAAAACACATTAAAAAGGCATAAAAAATGCACCAAAAAAGCACTGTGTGAAAGCACCCTTATAGCTACGCCCCTAGATACAAGGTAACATGAGAGCTAATATGGCTGACAATGTTAGCTGTCATGGCTTCTTGTGCTAGACACTGGAAATGACTGAACAGAAACAGCTGAAGTTTGGGCTGTTTATGGGAGTAATAATGGGTCCTATATAAACATGTTACAATTGCAGTATATGAGGATGTAAACTATCATCATTTAGGACATGGAAAATGTTGAACCATCTGTATTTTATTAGAAAAAAAAATTAATGGGATGGGGGGGGGTAACGAAAAAAATATTAAATCAATAAAATCATGTTTATTTCTTTATTTTGTTGCACCCATACTATTGATCCTTGGCTAACGAAAATAAAGAAATAAACATGATTTTATTGATTTAATATTTTTTTTTCGTTACCCCCATATTATTATTCGTTTTATATACACATCGGGACAACTTCTGTAGTGTTATAATTTGATTTCGGCCATGTACAGTTTGATTTCTGATTGCATTAGAAAACCCATAGGAGCGTCGCTCGCTCTCCCATTGGTCCAAATAACGGCGCCTCTTTTAACTTAGCCAATCACAGAGCGCGCTCAGAATTTCTTTTCCCCACAGAACTCTATGAGAAAGTAGCTCGCGCTCTGATTGGCTAAGCTGGACGAGCCCCCGCCGCTTCAACCAATCAGCTCGTTTCTGCATTTTTACTGTATTTTGAACTGTCCCGCCTTTGAATATGATTGGTCAATTTTTCTCCATAGGATATAATGGGACATTGTCGCTCCTATTCTGATTGGTCAATTCTCCTCCATAGGTTATAATGGGACATTGTCGCTCCTATTCTGATTGGCTGGTTTATGCCGACCAATGAGAATAGCTTAAACAATTTGAAGTACTGTATTTCCCGGCAATTCTCGCTAGTGCAATTCCCTATGTAGTGCCTCGGCGACAAACGCGTTGTTCGGGTTTTTAACTGCTTTATTTGTAAAGAAGGGTTCTGCTCTTTATCTGATAATGTTTTACACTTAATAAAAATGATTTTTTTTATTAATACTTAATGCCGCACGGCGCTGAGCACCGAGAGTTCAGAGCGCCCATCTCTCCATAGACTATAATGGGAGAAGTAGCTCGTGCTCTGATTGGCTGGGATATCCAAGCCACCGCTAGCTCAGCCAATCAGCTCTTTTCTGTCTTTTTACTGTATTTTGAACTGTCCCGCCTTTGATTTTGATTGGTCCAAACTTCTCCATAGGATATAATGGGACTTTGTCGCTCCTATTCTGATTGGTTAATACTCCTTCATAGGTTAGAATGGGCCACTGTCGCTCCTATTCTGATTGGTCCAAACTTCTCCATAGGATATAATGGGTCTTTGTCGCTCCTATTCTGATTGGTCCAAACTTCTCCATAGGATATAATGGGTCTTTGTCGCTCCTATTCTGATTGGCTGGCTTCTGCCGACCAATGAGAATAGCTTAAACAATTTGAATTACTGTATTTCCCGGCAATTCTCTCTATTGCAATTCCCTATGTAGCGCCGGTCTCGGCAACAAACGCGTTGTTCGGGATTTTATCTGCTTTATTTGTAAAGAAGGGTTCTGCTCTTTATCTGATAATGTTTTACACTTAATAAAAATAATTTTTTTATTAATACTTCATGCCGCACGGCGCTAAGAGCCGAGATTTCAGAGCGCCCATCTCTCCATAGACTATAATGGGAGAAGTAGCTCGCGCTCTGATTGGCTGGTATAGCCATCCCCCGCTAGCTCAGCCAATCAGCTCTTTTCTGTCTTTTTACTGTATTTTGAATTATCCCGCCGTGGATTCTGATTGGTCTAAACTTCCCCATAGGTTTTAATGGTTCACTGTCGCTCCTATTCTGATTGGCTGGTTTATGCCGACCAATCAGAATAGCTTTCTGAATTTGAATTACTGTATTTCCCGGCAATTTCCAATATCCTAATTCTTGAATTAGGATATTGGAAAGTGATTTTGTTTTATGTATTTTTTATTTTTGAGGTTTCAGCTCTTTTCTGAGAATGTTGAACGCCATTATAAAGGCGATTTTTGATTCATACTCCGCACCGACATCTGGAATGATTTCTCGCTGTTCCAGCCGGTCTTGCATCGTAACTGTTTTTCGGCACAGTCCCGCACGGCGCCTAAGTCCCGCACTGCGTCCATGTCCCCGCACTGTGCCCCACACACACTGGCCAGGTGCGGCGGACTTTTCCCCGCATGTATTAGTGCACTACCTCCGGCGCCGAATCATAGGCGCAGCCCCGCACTGCGCCTCGGACCCGCACTGCGCCTAAAACACTGGCAAGGCGCGGCGGACTTTACATGCTATGTATGAGCGCGCCCCGGCCCCGACATAAATCAGACGCAGATTCCGCCGGGAAACTGGCGGAAAGGTGCGCCCCGACCCGGTGGGATTCATACATGTGGCCCTAAATGCATACAATGTTGCAGATCTGCAGCAAAACCACAACTGCAGATTTTAAACACATTGGTCCTCGTTTGTGAAAACTATCTAAGGCTGTGGCCACAAAGCAGCATAGGAAAATAAACCATCAAAAAGTCGACCGTTTTTTGTCCAATGCATGGCGGCTTCTGTCATGTTTTGTGCAAAAACTGCAGTCGGTTTTAGTTTTTTTTCCATCGGCCCATACAATTGAATGTACAAGAAACCAATGAAAAGACGGCAGGCGCCAGCGGTGTTTACAACATGTTCCTAAAACCGCCAGCGCCAGGAAAGGATCGGAAAAAAAACGACCTGTGTGGATTGAGGGTGGATTTTAAAACTGACGGCTTTGTACAAAATATGGAACATGCACATTCTTCTGTCGGATCTCTGACAGAAAAGGTACTGTTCAATGTCAATGGGCCAGCCAATCTGAAATCCGACTGCAAAATTCACCCAAAAAATTAAAACTGATTGTAAAATTCCATTATAAAATCTGATAGGTATTTTATAATTAGGCCATGTTCAGATGGCTTATTCAAGCCGTAATTGCGAGCCGGATTGCGCTCGCAATTCCGGCTTGAATAAGGGGTGGGACGGGGGCGGGGCCAGAGCGCGGCGGGGAAGCCGCTCGCCGGACCCATAGACTTACATTATCCACGGCGCATATTGCGCCTGGATAATGTGCATGTCACTTTCTCCCCGCCCGGCGGATTCGCCGAGCGGGGAGGAGCGACTGAATCCACTGTTCTCTGGCGCAGCCCTGTTCATGTTTGTGAACAATTTGAAAAGAGATGTGGCGGCCATGCCTTTACAAGAAAGAGTATGTTCACACAGCATATTTGCAGTCCATATTTTGAGGTGTAATTGTGCTGAAATATGAGCGAAATAAGGCCAGCAACTGCGGTAATTCATAGCTCTCACTGAGAGCTATGATTACCTGCCATTTTCCCTGATGTGTATTACGCGCCGAGAGAAAGAAGTGACATGCCTCTTCTTATCTGCGCTTACGCGCCAGGGAATGTGAGAGTCTATGTGAGCCAGCACAGAGCGTTTTAGAAGTACGAGATGGCCAGTGCGTACTTCTAAAACACCCGGGATATTGCAGTGCATACAGTACACTCCACAGTACGACATGTGAACATAACCAAAGAGGCAAGACCATGATGCTATTAAAAAGTAATAGTTGGCTTAAAAAAGCTAGAAATGTCCAAGTGGGCTAAAACTATCAAACAGCATGAGTCACTGTGATAAACCTGGTAAACTTATTTATTATGTGCTTAACCTCTTAAGAATTGTTAGGGTTTTTTTTTGTCACGTTTGTTTTTTCCTCTGTGCTGACCAAGAGTCTTAACCTTTTTATTTTTCCATCCAAATAGACACATGGGGACTTGGTTTTAGTGGGACAAAATGTACTTTCAATGGTGCCTTTGACCATACTATGTAAGGTACTGGGAAACCCCTAAAAAATCGTATCAGGGATGGAGTGTAAGAAAGCGCATTTGCGCTATTTTTGTAGGGCTTTACGATTTTATGAGGTATACTGTTGCATATAATTGAAATATAATCTGTATTATACAAGTCAGTACAATTCCATTGATGCAAATGTGTAGAGTATTCATTATGTTTTAGTACTTTTAAAAAAAACGACATCATTATTTTTCTAAATTTGCACTGCGGCGCCATTTTCTGCGACCAATAGCTTTTTTTTTACATATGGACCTCAGTGAGGACGTATTTTTTGCAGGATGAAGTGTAATTTTTATTGGTTCCATTTTGGGATACATGCAACTTATTATTTCAACATTTTTGAGACACAAAATTACTAAAAAAAAATGCAACTTTGACGTTGGGATTTTTTTTCTTGTATGGTGTTCACTGTATGGAATAAATTATTTTTTTATAATATATCAAACACAAATTGTACCCAAGCAACAAGTGTTGTGGTGAAGTCTGACAGTAAATGTACAATTTCCCTGCAGTGCCACTACGAGGGAAATTAGGTATTACACAATGCCCATTCAAATCAACAGGCTGTCTTTGTAATTCAGGACAGGACAGGTCCTTCAAAGTGGGAGTCACTCTTTGTAACTGCTCAAAAACAGGAGGATCCTGAACAGAGTCATGCAGGAAAATTACAAAACTACTCATCTGATGCGGAAGTTTCCATGGAGGAGCCTCAGTGAAAGGAGCCACTTCCTATCACAATTTAGGATGACATGTCAGAAAAGAGGCGCCACCAAACCAGTTTTAAGGTGTGTTAATTGATTGTATATTGTGCCTGAATGAATGAACCTGTTAAAAATCTGCCATCTGATATACCTTGCATAGTAAAATTGATGCGCCTAATCTAGGTGCATAGCATAATTTAGGCACATAGCATATCATTGCTAGCATATTTGATGCTCCTACTTTAGGCACATTTAAATGTGTTTTGCCTGCCGTATAATGAGCCTAGTTTTGGTTTATTATAGTTCATTTATATAAAGAATAGGGCGTCAACAGTTTTTTTGTGCAAAATACACCAAAAAAATGGTGCAGCCTTAATGGAACGTCGCCCTTAGGGTGCTTTCACACGGTGCATTTTTGGTGCGTTTTTGATGCGTTTTTTTGGATGCGTTTTTTGTGCAACAATGTATTTAATTAATTGCTGTACCTTCCTGCACAAAAAACGCATTAAAAAAACGCACCAAAAACGCACCAAAACCGCACCGTGTGAAAGAACCCTTAGTGAAGACAAATGGAAAGACCAACTGCACATCCGGAAAGTATTCCAAGTAAATATCTAAACTTATTTACAACTTCTTAAAGACATCACAATCCTTTGATAACTACACTCCAAACAATTATGTTAAAAAAAATGTGTAACAAAACCATGCTGATGCGTTTCGGTAATCTATTCTCCTTGCTCATAGCACATATATCCTGAACAGAGGACTCTTCTATATTAAAACTGAATTTTTTAATAGGGTATATAAGAATGTGTTTTCAAAATAGAGAACTCTTAAGTCCTGAAATAGGTGAGTCTACACGTGTTTAATGCATATGAACACCCATAAGTATTAGCGTAGCTCCGCAGAGAGTAGTGTATTTGCTGATCACCATAAATAGACATTTGGAAGGAAACATGTTTGAGTAACAAAACAAAGGATTAGGAATTGTTGAGTTTATAAAAGGACAGATGTGAACTTTTTACCTGCGTTTGACTGTAATGTATTCTGAAAGTAGCATCTGAAGGAATAACAGATGAGCACACACCAAACGCTGTGTTCAGGAAAGGGAGATGTGTTGTTTGCTGTGTAAGCTGCCGCTTTATATTTGCTCTTATTGACAACGATATGTCTGATTCGTGCTTGCTGTAGAAGTGATAGGAAGTTTAACCGACTGAGATGTTCACTGATGAGAGAAAACAGTGGTGGTGCAGGGAAGCTTTGAACTTGTGAGCATTAGTGTATGACATATCAGCTAGCAGCACCAGGTGTTTGATCTGGATGCCCTAAAATAAGCAGCCCCATAACCTCTCACTTACGTCTTGTCATTTTCTGGTAACCTGACACTGCCCTGTGATCCCTGTCAGATGTATGAACTATTCTTATACCTGAAAGGTGACATTTGTATGCAATGTCTGTCAGAGAGATCTCAGCAGCACTCGAATGTTGAATGCTGTGTGGAGCAGAAACAATGTCCATATGGACAAGTCTACAAAGGTCACTTCTACATGTAAGAAGCATTTGGTATTCTTAATATGTGCAATTAGATGGGTTTTCTGCTTGGGACAACCGTTTTCCTTAGGGCCCTCTGCTGTTTGTCAATTGGGAACAATTCCCTATAAATGCAGGAACACCACAGCATGACCTATTTAATCAATGGATCAATGGACCATTGTAAATCTAGCACTTCTTACCCTTCGTCTCTCCCGTACACCCTAATAGATTGTAAGCTCTTGCGAGCAGGGCCCTCTCACCTTGTGTCTCATTTGTAAGTAGCTTTTCATTGTGCAATGTATTTCTTTTGTCTGTACCTACACCCTCCAAATTGTAAAGTGCTGCGGAATATGTTGGCGCTATATAAATAAAGATTATTATTAATGGATGGACATGCCAGGTTCTCCAAATAGACATATGCTCTTTGTAATCACTTTTTGGTCTGGCTAATAGAGGAGGGACCTAAATAGGGAGTTCTCCTCTATGGATTCAGGATTATCTAATGGTATTTGAAGGTAGGTCTTCTAACTCAACTGTGGAAAACAAAATAATGGGAGAAATGCAACCTTGTTTCCCATGACAAGAACCCTAAACCAAGAACCTGCCTGACATCACTTTTAATGTAGAGAAAAGGCAGTAGAAAGGGCCTGATCTGAGTGAATATATTTTATGTAAAATGCTATGTATATATTATACATTACAATAGTATAAGATTATTCAGTATAAGATTCAGTTGTGCTTTCCAGTAGGGAAAGTTGAATACTTACTAATACTTAAAAAATACACCCGTCAGCAGTAACATTACAGTTATCTGCCTAATACTATGCAGGTTACCCTCGTGCCACCAAAACAGCTTTGACCCATAAAGGCATGAACTGCACAAAACCTATATAACCTATATTTTCTATGGTATTTGGCACCAAAACATCAGCAGAATGTTCTAGGAAATTGCAAGGCGGGGCCTCCATGTATTGGATTTGTTTTCTAAAACTGGATTGTGATCTGAGGAATTTGGAGCCACGGGAAAAGGCCATAGATGTTATGGTGCGGCCAGTTGAGACTTGTCGTTCCACAAACCGTAGTTAGTTTTGTCACAGTGGATGGACTGGGCGCTGAGCCCTAAACACTTTCCCCGTGTTCATCACAATTATCAGTGAAGGGGTTTGTACAGTTCTTCCCCCCCAAATTAAAACCCTAACACAGCCCAACATACAGAAAAAAAATGTTATGGCTATCAGAAGATAGTGAAGCACAAATATTGCTTTACACAATAAAAACACTTTTTTTCTTTAAAGTACTTCAGAATTAAAAAAAAGTATATAAATTAGGTATCACCATAATTATATCGACCCACAAGGTAAAACAAACTTGTCACTTATACTGCACAATGAGTGCTGTTGAAAATAAAAGCAAATAACACTACTATAATTACAGTATTTTCTTCACCCTGCCTTCCAAAAAACAGATTTAAAAGCGACCAAAAAGCCTTGTCCCCAAAAAATTATACCAATAAAAACATCATCCCATCCCACAAAAAACAAGCCAATACACAGCTTCGTACACAGAAAAATAAAAAGTTATGGCTCCCAGACTATGGCAATGCATAAACACGTTTTCCGTTTTAAATAAAGGTGTTTTATTGTGTAATAGCAATTAAACATAAAAAATATACAAATTGGGTATCACTTCAATCATATCAACTTGCTGAATAAAGCTAGCATTTCATTTATACAGCACGGTGACCTCTGTAAAAAAATAAAAACACTACCAGGATTGCTGTATTTTGTTCAAAACCCCTCACAAAAACCTTAATAAAAAGTGATCAAAGTTACATATAAACCCCATAATGGTACTACAAAAAATCCCACAAAATACAAACCCATGATCAGCTCTGTGTACAGAAAAATAAAAAAGTTAGGGCTATCAGACTATGATATAAACGCATTTCTATTGTGTGAAAGTAATGAACATAAAATACTATATAAAATTTATATTTTTGCAATTGTACCAACCGACAAAGTAAAGTAAAGTTATTATGTGATTTATCTCACATGGTAAACACTGTAAAAATGAAGGCCACAAAACAATGGCGGAACTATATTTTCATCCCCCCACCATTTTCATGGCGCAGTGCTAAAAAAAACCACCTGTGGAACACCTGTGTCCCCAAAATGCACAATACACCCCTAGGTGAGATCCCTGAGGGGTGTTGAATCCAAAATGGGGCGACTTCTGAAATGTTTCACCTGTTCTGGCACCCACCATAATCTGCGTTCCAAAAGTCAAATAGCACTCCCATCCTTTTACATCCTGCCATGTGGCCAAACAGCAGTTCAGACCCACATATACTTGGAAGAAATTGTGTAATAAAATTTGCAATGCTTTTTTCCAGAATTCCTTGAAAAAATTAAACATTTTCAGCAAAATTGCTGATTGTTGTAAAAAAATTTTTTTTCATTTTCGCAGCCTAAAACTAAACAAATTTGTGAAACACATGTGGGGTCGATATACTCACTACAACTGGTCCATGCCCTTGTCATCTCTCGCCTAGACTACTGCAACATTCTTCTCTGTGGCCTCCTGTCTAGCACTCTTGCTCCCCTTCAAACCCTTCTCAACTCTGCTGCCCGTCTTATCCACCTCTCTCCTCGCTACTCCCCTGCCTCTCCCCTATGTCAAACCTAACACTGGATTCCCATTTCCCAGCGAATTCATTTAAAGCTACTAACCATGACCTACAAGGCTCTCCATGACCTCTCCACTCCATACATCTCTGCCCTAATTTCCAAATATCTCACCTCACGCAATCTCCGCTCCTCACAGGACCTTCTCCTTTGCTCTCCCCTTATCAGCTCCTCACACAACCGTCTCCAAGATTTCTCCCGTGCTTCCCCCACACTGTGATACTCACTTCCCCAACACATCAGACTCTCCTCCACTTTCACCAGCTTCAAAAGCAATCTGAAAACCCATTTCTTCAGGCTTGCCTATAACCTACACTAACCTTGCTGTCACTACATCCTCCACAAACATGTCTGCCCCCACCTTCTGTCTCTTTCCCCCTTCTTGTAGATTGTAAGCCCTCGCGGCTAGGGTCCTCTCTTCCTCTGTCGTACCAATTGTCATTCATCACTTATCATTGTACTCGTTTGACTTATGTTATGTATGTAACCCCCTCGAATGTACAGCGTCCTGGAATCAATGGCGCTTTAAAATAAATAATAATAATAATACAACCCTGGATACATTCCTTAAGGGGTATAGTTTACAATATGGGATCTTTTTAGGGATGTTTATTAAGTTTTAGCACCTTGGGTTGTCTGCAAACCTGGAATGGTGGCTAAAGAAAATCGTAATGAAAATAAGACCCCAAAGTCCAGCAGGTGCTCCTATTTGGCTTGTGGTTGAGCTAAATAGCACATGAGGGCCATACATGGGATGTCTATGAATATGGCAGAATTGGTGGAATCTATGTTGAGTTGCATTTCCCTTGTCACATCTACTATGGTCCAGTGAATAAAGGATAAAAAGTTAAAATCTGTAAAAAAAAAGTTACACTTTGAAATTTCACCTCCACTTTGCTTCAATTTATGTGAAACTAATGGGTTAATAAACTTCCTAAATTCTGTTTTGAATACTTTAAGGGGTGCAGTTTGTTAGATGGAGCCATTTATGGAGATATCTAACATACTGGCCCCTCGCCACGTCAGAACTGGACTAGTCTTTAAAAATTTCAAAGTTACAAATTTTATTGAAAATGTGAAAAATGACTACTAAATTTCCAAGCCCCCTGATGTCATAAAAAAAGACATTTAAAAAAGTATGCTAACCTACAGTGGATGTATGGTAGTTCTAAAATATTTTGAGCAGTATAACTATCTGTCTCACACAGAAATTTTTGAAGTTTGAAAATGGCAAATTTTTTCATATTTTCATGATATTTTGATATTTTTCACAAATAAACAAGGATTGTAAAGACCAACAATTCTTACTAACTTAAATCATAATGTGTCACAAGAAAACATTTTCTGGATCACACTAATAGGTAAAAGTGTCAAAAAGTTATTCTAACATAAAGTGTCACATGTCAGATTTCAAAAATGGGGCTCTGTCAGAAAGGCTAAAATTGGCTCTGGTGATAAGGGGTTAACTCTTTCCAAAACTGTTCAATTGGGATGAGGTCTGGGGAACGTGGGCCAATCCAGCAACTCTACTTCCTTGTCATTGACCATTTCTTTGTCAATCTTGACATAAGCTTTGGGTCATTGTCCTGTTGGAACACTGTGTTGTCATTTTCATAACCATAGTACTTGGTGTCCGAAGTAACTCTTTCGTATATCTCAGTATTAGGACCAGCATTGATCCTGCAAAAGTATCCAACGCCTTTGCTGTGAAACAATCTCATATAACCAGGCTTCTGCCACCGAACTTTACAGTAACTTTAATTTCTTAATCCATTAGCTCCTTTTTCCCTTGATTCTTCCAGACACATTTTTACCCATCACAGACTGTCTATTGACTTTTGGCTCATCACTCCAAATCACCTGTTTACAATCTTCTACTTTCCACTGTTCGTACACTTTTGCAAGTTCAAGCAGACACTTCTTATGACAGTATTGAAGGCAAGGCTTCTTCATCTTTTTTCGGGCCACCATTCCAGACTTGTGTAATACGCTGTGCATGGTGCTTGCATGGACGTCTTTGATCTCACAATTATGAAACATATGAGCTGCCTCCACTGCTGTGTCTGTTGCGTTAGAAATGATAGACCTTGTGATGTTGTGATGAGCCGACTTGTTGACTCTGATATTTTGTCTGGACATCCACCTATGGGCTTTTGAATGGATGAACAGACATTTCATATTCTTCCAGCTGTCATGGCTTCACATTATGCAGTTTGGCAATTTTCTTGGCCAATAGACGCTATGGATGAGCTGAATGATGCTGTTATTTTTTATTGGGAAATCTTTTTAATGGCTGCTCCTCAATTCGAGCCAGTGACGTTTCACTTCAGAATCAACCTAATAACACACTGAGCTATTAAGGAATGTGTGAACAAGTTATAATTTGTAGTAGACAAGAAGAAAAAGATTGTTCCACCACCAGGAGCAAAACTGTAACAATGCAGTTATATGACAAGAATCTGTATAACTAAGCATATGCAAATAGTTGCAAGTCAAAATTATGTATGAGATAGCTAAGTTGATAGTCTATAAAATGATGACAGTCTCACATTCAAAGCTGTAGTGGATGGTGAGATATGGAGCCTGAAAGCCAAAAGTTCAAAACATTGTTACCCTTTAGCTTGGCACTGTATATAATTAAAGATGGGCGAATTTCTCAAAAATTCGGTTCGGTCACTTCGCCGAATTTCCCGACAAAAAAAAATTCGGTCCAAATCGCGTTAAAAAACAGCTATTTCCAGGCTGCACAGAGCCTGCAGGGTGCTGTAGAACGTTGTGCCATGCTTAAATATGCAGAGGGAGCTTGGTTTGGTCTTCAAAACAATGTTGTGTTTTAGTATGACACGCACATGACTGCCGCCGCTCTTAGAATCGCTTCACTATAAAATTCCCTGGGCACTTAAGAGGGCAAAACTGACCAAAAAACTCAAGCGGGAATGTAGCCTGATAAAGTCATGCCAGCGAAAGCTGGAAAAAAACAAGCTGAGAGCTCAGGTGGCAACATTAGTGACAGAGTCTGGAGGTGACGGCGGCAGCCACAGCAGCATGAGGTCAGAGAGTGGCACAATGACATTCTGGAGGTGGCAAAAACTGGAGTAGGCCTCAGAGTGGCACAATGACACAGTGTGGAGGTCACGGCAGCAGCAGCATGAGGTCAGGCAGTGGCATAATTACATTCTGGAGGTGGCAAAAACTGGAGTAGGCTACAGAGTGGCACAATGACAGAGAGTTGAGGTAACGGTGGCAGCAGCATGAGGTCAGACAGTGGCAAAATGACATTCTGTAGGTGGTAAAAACTGGAGTAGGCCACAGAGTGGCACAATGACACAGTGTAGAGGTCACGGCAGCAGCAGCATGAGGTCAGGCAGTGGCACAATGACATTCTGGAGGTGGCAAAAACTGAAGTAGGCCACAGAGTTGCACAATGACAAAGTGTGGAGGTCACGGTGGCAGCAGCATGAGGTCAGGCAGTGGCACAATGACATTCTGGAGGTGGCAAAAACTGGAGCAGGCCACAGAGTGGCACAATGACAAAGTGTGGAGGTCACGGTGGCAGCAGCATGAGGTCAGGCAGTGGCACAATGACATTCTGGAGGTGGCAAAAACTGGAATAGGCCACAGACTGGCACAATGACACAGTGTGGAGGTCACGGCAGCAGCAGCATGGGGTCAGGCAGTGGCACAACATTCTGGAGGTGGCAAAAACTGGAGTAGGCCACAGAGTGGCACAATGACACAATGTGGAGGTCACGGCAGCAACCACAGCAGCATGAGGTAAGAGAATGGCACAATGACATTCTGAAGGTGGCAAAAACAGGAGTAGGCCACAGAGTGGCACAATGACACAGTGTTGCGGTCACGGCAGCAGCAGCATGAGGTAAGAGAATGGCACAATGACATTCTGAAGGTGGCAAAAACAGGAGTAGGCCACAGAGTGGCACAATGACAGGGAGTGGAGCTGACGGCGGCAGGAGCAACAACATGAGGTCAGAGAGTGGCAAAATGACACAGTGTGGATGTCACGGCACCAGCAACAGCAGCAGCAGCATGAGGTCATAAAGTGGCACAATGACAGAGTGTGGAGGTGGGTGGCAATACCAGTCCCTGATAAAGATGGTTGGTGGCAGATGGAGAAACTGTCAGCAGATGTGTGGCACATGGCGGGTGGCGGCATCAGAATAGTGGCTGAGGCAGGTAGATTGAACCCAGACTCATTTCTCACAGTTTGGTTGAGGCGTCATGGCTGATGTAGTCTGACACCTAAGGCCTCGTTCACACGGCTTATTTTGCCGTGGATTGGCGCCGTACTGCGTGCCGGATTTGCGCTGCAGTATGGCGCCAATCCGCGGCAGCAATTACGGTAATCCACTGCTCTCATAGAGAACAGTGGAATCCGTCGCTCCTCCCCGCTCGGCGAATCTGCCGTGGGGGGAGAAAGTGACATGCACATTATTTACGGTGCGGACGCGCCGTAAACAATGCATTATCTATGGGGCCGGAAGCGGCGTCCGCGCCGCGCTCCGCCCCCGCCCCCGCCCCGCCCCTTATTCACGGCGAATTTGTGAGCGCAATACGGCTCACAAATCCGTCGGGAATAAGCCGTGTGAACACGGCCTAAGGCATTGGTGTGTGGAAATCCTGGCCGATCCACGCCTGATTCATCTTGACAAAGGTCAGTCGTTACACATTTCCCGTGGACAAGCGGGTTCTCCTTGGGGAAATGATGGCCCCCACCGCACTGAACACCCGCTCTGATGCCACACTACTGGCCGGGCAGGACAGCTTCTCACTGCAAACTCGGCAAGTTGCGGCCACACATCCAGTTTGGCTGCCCAGTAGTCCAGCGGATCTTCTAACTGGGGTGGCAGAGTGCTGTCCAAGTAGGCCACCACCTGTTGGTTCAGGGACTGCTCCAGGTCCTGCTGCTGCTGCTGCTGGCGACAACACTCCTCACTAGGCGGGTGAAGGAAGTTGCTCATCAGTGACTCCAGACTTAGGTTGCTGCTGAGGGAGCTGGTACTGCTCCTACCCCCCTACCTTCCCCCAGCAGCCGCGGCAGAAGTACGTTAGCGCTGAGGAACGCCCGGTCAGACCTGTCAGAGGAGGAACGATGCCGCACATAGGCAGTGGCCAACTGACTACTGAGGATTTCCCTATAGTATTTGAGTTTGTCCTCCCTCTCAATAGCTGGGAAAAAGGCTCCCATTTTGGACCGGTAGCTAGGGTCCAATAGGGTGGAGAGCCAGAAGTCATCCCTCTGCCGAATGCTGACTATTCGGCTGTCACTAGCCAGGCAAATCAGCATGCTGCGGGCCGTCTGCACAAGTGACTCCGAGGGGCTCCCTGCCTCCATCTCCACTGTATCCGGTCACGGTGCTTGCGGGTCATCTGCCTCGTCTTCCTCATCTCCATCTACCTCCTCCAGCTGCTCCTGCTCCTCCTCTCTTGTCATCTGGGTAGAAAATCCACTCATTTCACCAGACAATGCTTCTGCTCCAATGTCCTCCTCCTCCTCCTCCTCCATTTCAGTCCCCACCGGACTCATGTGGCCGCGAGATGTAGTCGCCACATCTCCAGTCTCCTGCCCAGACAGATTTTTCAGCATCTGTTCCAGGACATGAAGCAGCGGAATGACATTATTCATCACGTAGTCCTGTCGATTGACAAATAACTTGGCCTCCTCGAATGACCTCAACAAACGGAAGGTGTCACGCAAGAGCTGCCACTGGCTGACATCAAAGTTACACAGGGGAGTACTCCTGTCCGCCTGGATCATCAAAAAATAGTTAATGGCCTTTCTCTGTTCATACAGTCGGTCCAACATGTGCAGGCTGGAATTCTAATGGGTGGAAACATCGCATATCAGAGTGTGTTGGGGGAGGCCGTTCTGCCACTGCAACTCGAGGAGGGTGTTCCTGGCTTTGTAGGAATGGATGAAGTGCATGCACAGTTTCCTGGCCATTTTCAGAATCTTCTGAAGATCGGTGGAAGACTTCAGGAACCTTTTCACAACCAGATTGAACACATGCGCCATGCAGGGCACATGGACAATCCCTCCTCGGTGCAGTGCGGACACCATGTTACTCCCATTGTCCGTCACCATGGTTCCGATTTGCAATTGGCGAGGAGAAAGCCACACATCGATTTCTTGCTGCATGACGCGGAGCAGTTCCTCCCCTGTGTGACTTCGTTCGCCGAGGCAAGCCAGGTGTAGAACTGCGTGACACCGCTGTGCCCTACACATGTGGTATGATGGAGCAGTACTTGTGGAGGCTGAGATGGTGGTGGTGGTGGAGGAGGAGGAGGCGGACATTGGCGCAGGAGCCGCAGTTTGACAACGTGGAGGAGAAAGCGGCGTCTCCTGTCCAAGTTGTTGGTGTGCCTGGGCAGGAAGCACATTCACCAAGTGGGCCGTAAAGGACATGTACTGGCCCTGACTGTCGTTACAGCTTCAGACGTCCGCGCTGCCGTGCACCTTGGAACAAACCGATAAGCTCAAGGACTGGCCCACTTACTGTTCTAAATATTTATGAAGTGCTGGTACTGCCTTTTTGGAAAAGAAATTACGGCTTGGAACTCTCCATCTCGGCTCGGCACAAGCCATTAGTTCTCTGAATGGTACAGAGTCCACCATTTGGAAAGGGAGGGACTGCAGTACCAACAACTTGGACAGGAGCACGGTCAGCTGCTGCACCTTAGGATGGTTGGACGCATAGTGTTGTCTCTTTGCAATCGCCTCGCTGAACGACTGCTGGCGCCATGAGTAGCGAGGAGCAGGAGCATCTGGACCGGGAGATGATGGCAAAGAGAAACAGCTCACTTCTGCAGAGGTGGCGGAGCCTTGACTGGCTGCAATGGCATGCGTGCCACTGGCCACTGCTGCGGCGGCAGGATGGACCACCACATCTAAGCCATGTTTCTCCCAGGCCACCGGATGGTGACGCTGCTTGTGTTGACGCAGGGCCATGGTGCCAACGTTAGCTCCCTGGCCACACTTCACTTTCTGCCCACAGATTCTACATATACCCATATTCGGCTCCTCCGGTGTCTTAGCAAATAACTGCCACACCGCCGAGTGTCTGATTTTACCGCCGAGTGACTGATTTTACCGTCGAGTGACTACTACCGCCTCGCTGAGCCCCTGTGCCACTACTTTCTCTATTGCTCTTTATATCCCTGACCGCAGCTGAACAGGCAACCATTATCCGCAAACCCAAGGATCTACTTTTCCCTTTCGAGAGGCATTTCAAGGACTGTCTGTATAACCTGTATGTGCTTGCTGTTCTTCAAAAATGTCCCTTTGACACATTACAATGAGTGGTAATGTCAATGTAGCAGACCAGCAGCTGCCAGATATGTCTTAGTCTCTTATCTGTACGTTTTTAGCAGTGGGATGAGATGTAAAAATCAAATATAAGTTTCTAATTGCCTCCTGGAAGCTTATTTGTCTGCCACCCTGGCCAACATAAATCTCAAGGAGTATATTGAATGCTTAATGTTCTTAGCCACAGATATCTGTTCTAGAATTTATTGGCAGCACCCTTCCTCATAAACTGATGAACTCACTTGGAGTAAGGACAATATCTGATTTTGGTGTAGTACAGATAACTTGCCCAAGCATCTAACTATATGATTACACTATATGGAGAACTCAGATAATTTTTATTTATTGTGACATAAATCTTGGTTAAATGATGTAGAATATTGAATATAATTTCAGTGTTTTCTTAAATGTTCATTCTCCAAAGATTTAACTGTGCAACTAAGATTCTATTGAGTTGCCCCAGCCTAACCTGAGAGTACTTGAGCAGACTATAAAGCCATGTTCACACGGCATGGGTTTTCGGCCGGTTTTTCAGCCGGTTTGCGTTTTTTCAGACCGCCTGAAAAACCGGCCGAAAATGAGCACAATTGTGCTCTATGGAAAACCCGTGCAGCAGTCCCACTGCACGGGTTTTCCGCCCGGCGGTTTTGTCGCTGGCGGTCCGGCGGCAAAACATTGAACATGCACAATCTTCCGTCCGGTTTCCGGACGGAAGATGTGCTGCTCAATGGGAGGGGGGAGGGCTGTTCTCCGCTCATCGCGGAGAAAAGCCGTCCCCCCCGCGGCCGTGGGGACGGGCGCGAAACAGGACAAATACCGGCCGGCAAACCGGCCGGTATTTGTCCTGTGCCGTGTGAAACGCGCCTTAAAGGGGTTGTCTCGCTACACTGATTGGGTTTTAATTAAAAGATCTTTAAAAAACAAGCAGCTTTGAATATTATGTTCATTACAAATGTCCTACTGATTTTGAGCTAGCCCTGTTAGTAGTACTACATCAGCTTCTCAAGTTTCTATACAGCAGAACCTGTTGATCCTTATCTTACTGGCTGTCAGGTCTGTATGACTCATCACCTTTGAAGACAGGTCTGAGCAGATGAGCCCCTCCCGCACAGAATGCTTCTGTAGTGGAGGGGGGAGGAGGGAGGACTCTGGTGTCTGTGTCCGTGCTGCCTGGATTAACCCTGTGTGTCCCTGCTTCCTCCTGCTCTCTACACAGATAAGATGTGACAGCAGTGACCCTGTGTGTTACTATAAATCAATGTATGTGTCTGTGGAGCTGTGACTATACTAATACTATACAGATCAGGCATGTGAATACTTTATGCTCTCCTGTATTAGTGAGACATCCTGAGTATAGTAACACTTCCCTTGTTGTTGCAGGAGATGTGGAGACTTTGTAAGCTAAGCAGGGGATATAGGAACACATGCATCCTCTCTGCTCTGTTATTAGCACACCACTTCACATTCCTCTCTACACTCATAGATCAGCCCTCTCCTGCAACAGACCTAGGCAGGCACACACAGGGTGAACTCTGGCAGCAAACCCCCTCCCCCCCCCCCCCCTGTATAGAAGTTACTGAGCTGCCTGTGTGCTGAGGGGAGGGGGGAAGAGGGAGCAGAAGAGACAGACCAAGAAGCACGCCCCTCAGTTCAACTTACCAGGCTCACTGACAGGCTGAAAGCTTGTAATGAGACAACTCCTTTAAATCGCCCATGTAGCAGACTTGTATTATAACGTAACATATATAAGTGCAGTGTAAGTAAATGTATCTCCCTGAAATTCCAGAAATGCTGTATGCAAATGTGTTTGGGTTAAACAGGTTCATGTTGTGACTGCAGTGAAAACAACTTTTATACCAAAGAAGCCAAAAGGTTAAAGGATTTGAACAGAAAATTGGTATACTACCAGGCAAGGAAGGCACATTCTCAGGAATCGTCTACTGTGCCTGCACTAATGTGTATTTAATTATTTGAAGGTAAGATTAATGGTAACATTTGCGGAGGGAACTGAAGATTACATTAGCTGCAAAGTTCACTTTGTTCTTTTAAATTGTAAGGTGTAATTACCAAGGCAAAGTTCTGCAGATATGCTACAATAAAGCATTTAGGAACTTTGACTCCAAAATGAAGGTCTTGCCTTTCTTCTTCCATCAACAGTCATGAATCATATCTCACACACAAGCCAGAGATTAATCAGAATTCAATGTGTACAAAAATCATTTCTCTTTGTTTATAAGCGGAGTCTGAGCTCCATTATTTATGAGAATACATTAGCATGTGATAAAATGGTGTAATGCGCTGCTACCATAAAGTGGAAGTAACCTTTACGCTTTACAGCAGAGCTGTCACACTGACCCTTTGCTTTATCAGGACCAGGAATAATATATGAGTAGGAACACTAAAACAATCATTTAGAAACTGTAAACTCAGTACATTAACATTATAGCTCTATCCGCAGCAGTATCGTTGCTGATTGTTTGGGAGGCATAATTCATGCTGCTTATACACTTCTAGGATTGCTTTATATTGTATTTTCTATGTGTAAAAGCAGTCACTTACAGGAGACAGTCCATGGCAATGGCAGAGATGACAACTGAACTGTGTAGGGCAGTAGACTACAGGCGTTTAGTTTTGCAGCCAGACTGGAAACCACTGGTGAATGGCGTACAACTATGGTATGTATCTATTGCCTTTACACTTCCTTTTTCAGAACCTTCAGGCTAGTTATACACAGCACAGGTTTTCCGTCAGATTTTTGGCGGATTCCGTATTTTGAATCTACCTTATATCTTTAATATTGCTTTTAAAATCCAGCGGAATATGCAACGTGCTGTGTATTCCACAGGACACCTCCTGGATTGCCGTTGACCCCAAAAACGTCGGTCCTGGTGTGATCCAGCAAATGGATGGCATTTTGACATTTACTGTGTAGACCTTGCCTTAGGGTACTTGAAAGGGATGCGATCCAGCAGCTCCAGGTAAGTGATCCGAGATGACAGAATCTTGATAGATTAATTCTTTTTAAATAAATTCAGCAGCTTTATTAGACATTTAGTTAAAAAACGTATAGTTTCAAAAAGCATCTTGATACAGCGTTCACCGACGCGTTTCGGGAGGCGTGTCCCTTAGTCCTTAGTCACACCAGGACTAAGGGACACGCCTCCCGAAACGCGTCGGTGAACGCTGTATCAAGATGCTTTTTGAAATAATACGTTTTTAACTAAATGTCTAATAAAGCTGCTGAATTTATTTAAAAAGAATTAATCTATCAAGATTCTTTCATCTCGGATCACTTACCTGGAGCTGCTGGATCGCATCCCTTTCAAGCATTCTGAAATACAAGAGAGAGCCTTTGCTTCACAGCCTCAGGATCCGTGCAGCTATAGTGATCGAGAATTTCAGGTGAGCTGATTACAACACTTGTTGTTTGTGTTTGATTGCCTTAGGGTACATCTACACGGCATGAGTTCTCAGTCATATTTTGACACAGTTTTTGGATTTGAAAACTGTCAAAATCTGACTGTAAATCCATCACCAAAGACCTCAATAGAAAATCCAAGCTGTAGTCTACAAACCACTGAGCTTGGATTTAAAATCCAAATACTGTGTCAAAAAACTTTGAACATGTATATTTTTCCACCAGAAAATGTACTGTTCAATGTCAATGGGCCCTCTGAATCCAAAAACTGCCTGCAAAATCCACGCACAAAAATGCATTGAAAACCGATTTTAATATAAAGTCCACTTCTGTTATAGAATCCAACAAGTACTTTACAATTGCCGTGTGGCAATATTTTTAGGTGCTTTTTTTTCTCTTAGATACACCCTTTGTTATAGATTTTTTTTTGTATAGCTCATAGGTATCTACACTGACATGCAAAAGGGTGACAAAGTTTTGACTTTCAGGCTCCATATCTCACCATCCACTACAGCTTTGAACATGAGACTGCCACCATTTTATAGGCTATCAATTTGGCTATGTCATACATAAATTTGACTTGCAATTATTCAGCACATGCTTAGTTATACAGATTCTTGTCATGTAACTGCATTGTTACAGTTTTGCTCCTGGTGGTCGAACAATATTTTTATTCTTGTCTACTACAAATTATAACTTGTTCACATTCCCTATTAGCTCCGTGTGTTATTAGGTTGATTCCCAAGTGAAAGGTCACTAGTTCAAATCGAGCAACAGCCATGAAGAAGATTTCCCAAGAAAAGAGAAACCGCATCATCCAGCTCATCCGTAGTTGTGTCTTGTGACCAAAAAGTTGTCAAACTGCATCATGTGAACACTATGACATTTTGAAGGATGCAAAATGAAGTCCATCCATCCATTCTAATGCCAAAAGGTGGACGTCCAGGCAAAATATCAGTCAACAAGTCGGCTTATCACAGGGTCTGTCAGTTTTGATGCAACAAACAAAGCAGTGGAGGCAGCTCATATGTTTCATAATTGTGAGTCTGGAATGTTGGCCTGAAAAAAAAGGTGAAGAAGCCTTGAATTCAATGTAAGAAGTGTCAGCTTAAGTTTTCAAAAAAGTACAAAAAGGAGACAGTAGAAGATTGGAATCTGGTAATTTTGAGCAATGAGATGAAAATCATTAGACCAGGTTCTGATGGGTGCAAATGGGTCTGGATGAATCAAAGGAAAAGGGGGCTAACGGATTGAGAAATTGAAGGAACTGTCCAGGTCGGCAGAGGAAGCCTGATGATATGGGATTGTTCCACAGCCAAAGGCATTGGATACTTGATGAGGATCGATGTTGGTCTTAATGCTGAGCTATTTGTGACTATCCTACAAAATGAATTACTTTGTACACTCTAGTGGTATGGGTATTAAAAGGATGACCTGAAGCATATGATGAGATTGACGAAGATATTGTTCAATGACAATAGAGTAGAGTTGGTAGATTGGCCCCCACAGTCCCCAGACCTCAATTCAATCGAACACTTGAGGGTACAGTTGAAGGAAAAGCTGAATTTGCATTCAAGTAATTCGACTAGTACGCACCGACATTGGGAATGCGTAGAAGAGACCTGGGATCAGATTTTGCTTGAATCTGAACGTGATCATGCCCAAAAGGATTCAGGCAGAGGGGGTTGGGATCGCACTCAACAACATGTACAGCAGATAGCTGGGGGTTGCTCCTATGGCAAGCACTGTGTTTATGACTAGGCACTGGCAGCTCAGCCGCATACAACTTGTGATAGTAAGGCTATGTCTACACTGCAGTACACAAAAAACGACCTAAAAACAAATTACTAAAAACGTCCATGAAACTGAGTTTTCTGCCCACTGCCTGTCAAAAGCAGCTGAAAAAACGTCCCTTTTTTTGCCGTGATTTGCGGTTTTGGCACGTTTTTTACAAGCGTTTTTTGCTTGTCTTCAAGCCTGTTTTTTAATGTATGCGTAAATTAAGCCATTGGATGTAACTCCGCCCTATAAAAGGGTAAATAAAGCACCTCTTTGCATTTATATGTCATCTTGTAGTCGCATTTGTCGCCCCCAAAATTTTTTTTAAGGATTTTGGCCCTAAAGTCAATTTTTTAACGGATTTTGGTGCTAAGATCTGCATTTATACAGATTTTGGCTCTAATAAAGCTAACTCGCGTTTGTCACCAAAAATAGGGGTTTTTTTTAAGGATTTTGGCCCTTAAGTCCATATTTTAACGGATTTTGGTGCTAAGATCTGCATTTTTACAGATTTTGGCTCTCATAAAGCTATCTCGCGTTTGTCGCCAAAAATATGTTTTTCTACGCACTTTGGCCCTATAGTCTATATTTTAATGGATTTTGGTGCTAAGATCTGCATTTTTACGGATTTTGGCTCTAATAAAGCTATCTCACGTTTGTTGCCAAAAATAAGTTTTTTATGGATTTTGGCCCTATAGTCCATTTTTTTTACAGATTTTGGTGCTAAAATCCATATTTTTAGAGATTTTGGTGACAAAGTTATCTCGCTTCTGACGCTAAAAATATGTTTTTTTTACAGATATTGGCGCAAGAATCCATTTTTTTTACGGACTTTCGTGCTAAAATGCTTTTCTTAACATCTTTGGGCACTAATAAAGATAAGAAAAGGATTTTAGCACCAAAATCCGTAAATAAATGTATTTTGGTGCCAAAATCAGTAAAAAAAAAACGGATTCTTGCACCAAAATCCGTAAAAAAAACGTATTTTTAGTGTCAGAAGCAAGAGAACGTTATTAGCACCAAAATCTGTAAAAAAAAAAGGATTTTAGTGCTAAAATCTGTTAAAAAAATGGATTCTTACGGCAAAATCCATAAAAAAAAGTATTATTAGCGTCAGAGGTGAGATAGCTTTATTAGCGCCAAAATATGTTAAGAAAAGGATTTTAACACTAAAATTCGCAAAAAACCCCCGTATTTTAGCGTCAGAAGCGAGGTAATTTTATTAGCACTAAAATCTGTAAAGAAAAGAATTTTAGTACCAAAATCCGTAAAAAAAAAACGGATTCCGACGGCAAAATCCGTATAAAAATTTATTTTTAGCGAAAAAAATATGAATTGCGCAAAAATCGTTAGCGACCAAAGCATGATCATTTTATTACAAAAGGTACAAACAAGGACACATCAGACACTTGTATGCAAATTTGATAAGATATAACCTTTATTAACACCCACTATAGGTGGGACTTGGGTCTCCTGGGTGGGTTTTCATTGAAAAATCGCGGCAAAAAATGCCACAGAAACGAGCCAAAAAACGTCGGCGCTCTACATAGACTCCTGTAGTAAATTTTCGGCCCTGCTCTGGCGTTTTTTTAGAACATGTTGCAAAAGACGACCAGTAAAAAAATGGAGCAGAAAAAAGCTCAGTGTAGACAGCAGGAGGGTTTTACAATAGAAATCTATGGGAGATGATTACAGTCGTTTTTCCAGCATTTTTAGAAAATGAAAAACGCTGGAAAAACGGACTTTTTTCTGTACAGTGTAGACAGAGCCTAAAAGAGTAATACTGACTGATTCTCCCACACTTTCATTATCTTTGCCAAACGGGGCTCTGAAATGTCCGTGTGATAACTCATGTGATGCAAAGTACAGAGAGATCTGTACTGTAATGAAGAGGGGGATGGGACATCCGCTTATCATTTTATACCAACTGCAGCAGCTGTATGAGCTTCAGGTACGTAACTCTTAGACAGTATACATTACTTATCTACATAAAACAAATAACTAACCATGTGTTTGGGTTAATTTTCAGACTATTTTTTATATGACCCATGTATGTATTTTTTATATAGGTTTTGAAGTGTAAGGCAGTGTTCACATGGTTTATTCAAGCCGTAATTGCGGGACGGATTTCGCCCGCAGTTACGGCCAGGGCTGTGGAGTCGGAGTCGTGGAGTCGGAGACGGTGGCTATTTTGCAGGAGTCGGAGTCGTCATAAAAGGGACCGACTCCGACTCCCAAAATATATAATAAGTTGGTCCAGTTAGTTCGATGCAAAGAACAAGAGGCATTTGGGTCCGGCCAGTGCTACTGCTCCCATATCTTCAGCCTCATCACATGAGGAGTGTAAGTGATGACATGGAGCAGGCAAAGTGCTGCCCCAGGGGAAAAGATTCCGTTCCCAGGGCAAACAGATTTCAGCAAAATTTTTCACCTGTTTTCAAAGAAGTAGAAGAGTTTAACCGTTCATCAAAACTAACTGTGGCTGATGCAATTCCTTTATACCCTGACATTGTTAGGGATGTTGCCCCTGTGTCACCGCTTTGCCACCAACCCAAGTTAGTGTAGAGAGGTCGTTCTCTAGCCTGGAAATAATGAGGTCAGATGTGAGGTCATGTATGCAGGATCTGATAGAGGAAATACTATTTCTCAGAACAAATTCAGAGACTCCACAAATGTTCCTGCAGTATTTTGCATATTTAAAAAATTTTTGTGTCCTAAAGTCATATCCAATAAATATATTTTACACTGACAAGCAAAATGGTAACAATGTTTTAAACTTTTGACTTTCAGGCTCCATCTCTCACCATCCACTTCAGCTTTGTACATGAGGCTACTGTAATTTTATATACAGTCATCTTATCTATCTTATACATAAATGTGACTTGCAAGTATTTAGCATCTGCTTAGTTCTGAAGATTCTTTCCTTTAACTGCATTGTTACTGTTTTGCTCCTAAAAAAGTAAATGTTAATTTTTATTATTTTGTTAGTATTTAGCAAATCCACCTTTGGCTTTCAACTCTGCCTGAATCCTTCTGGGCTCTGAATCAGATTAAAGCATATCTTGACCAAAATCTGTTCGCAGATCTCTTCTACACATTCCCAATGTTGGTGCAGACTGGACTTGGATACAAATAGAGTTTTTTCTTCAGTCGTACCCACAAGTGTTCAAAAGATCAAAACATTGTTAACCTTTAGCTTGTCAGTGTCTGTTCTACCTAAATAGCTTGATTATTGTATCATAAGGTGATAAACAGCCTCATGTTACCACTTTACTACAGTAAAGTTATCACTTAAACATGCGCCATGTATGAGGGAGTCAGGAGTCGGAGTCGGGAGTCGGAGTCGGAGGTTTGGGAAATTGAGGAGTCGGAGTCGGGGCTTCGGCTTGCCGACTCCACAGCCCTGGTTACGGCTTAAATAAGGGACGGGGGCGCGCCGGCCCCATAGACATTGCATTATACACGGCGCGTACACGCCGTAAATAATGTGCATGTCACTTTCTCCCCCGCGGCGGATTCGCCGAGCGGGGAGGAGCGACGGAATCCACAGTTCTCTATGAGAACTGTGGATTACCGTAGTTACTGGGACGGATTGGAGCCGTACTGCAGCGCAAATACGGCGCGCAGTACGGCTCCAATCAGTCCCAAAATAAGCCGTGTGAACGAGGCCTTATAATGATTTTGTAATATTTTTATTATGGTCTGATAAATAATATATTTTACAGTCTGAGATCTATATTATGTTATTTGTACACCTTTCATTGTATATCTTTTTTGCATAGCCCACAGGCATTTATAAGAGACTGTTCTGTAGCCACTGACTGGAAACCACTGATGTGGGGCAATGTTTCTAAGCCAAGTAACCCCAAGGTTATTATCAAACACTGGGCTGGACATTAAAAACACATAAGGACATTACAAGTAAACCTTAGAAACATCATATGATGTCATGAGGTACATGTTCCACAGGTTGGTGTCACCAGATGGTGACAGATGGTGGATTCTCTAGGTTGCATGCAGATTTTTGCATTAAACCACAGGATATAATGGAGTTTAAATCATACATGCCAACTCTCCCGCTTTTGGTGGGGGGGTTCCGCTAATTGGGGTCCCCCGCCCTCCTGGCAGAGTTGGCATTCCTCCCGCCGCCAGAAGGCATCGGGGGCTCTTTAAATTACCGCGGCGCAAGAGTAGCGCGGGTGCGGGACTCTTGCGCCCCCGGGCCGCTCCTACAGGCGGGTGAAGCGGCCGCAGCGGCCGCTTCACCCGCCCGGAGTCTCGCTGTGCAGGGAGGAGGCAGGAGGGATCGCTCCCTCCTCCCTCCACCCGCTGTATGTACAGTGCCGGTGCGCGCCGTACATACAGGTCAGCGGTGCAGGGGGAGTGACGCGCCTCTGCACTCACTTCCCCTGCGTCGCTGAGGAGATCGGAGGTGTCCGGAGCTGCAGGAGCCTGGTGAGGTAAGTGGATTTTATTATTTTATTTTTATTAGCTACTTGGGGGGCACTACCCGCCTACCAACGGGGGCAACTACCTACCTGGCTACTAAAGGGGGCAACTACCTGGCTTCTAAAGGGGGCAACTACCTACCTGGCTTCTAAAGGGGGCAACTACCTACCTGGCTACTAAAGGGGGCAACTACCTACCTGGCTACTAAAGGGGGCACTACCTGGCTTCTAAAGGGGGCAACTACCTACCTGGCTACTAAAGGGGGCACTACCTGGCTTCTAAAGGGGGCAACTACCTACCTGGCTACTAAAGGGGGCACTACCTGGCTACTAAAGGGGGCAACTACCTACCTGGCTACTAAAGGGGGCAACTACCTACCTGGCTTCTAAAGGGGGCAACTACCTACCTGGCTACTAAAGGGGGCACTACCTGGCTACTAAAGGGGGCAACTACCTACCTGGCTACTAAAGGGGGCAACTACCTACCTGGCTTCTAAAGGGGGCAACTACCTACCTGGCTACTAAAGGGGGCAACTACCTGGCTTCTAAAGGGGGCAACTACCTACCTGGCTTCTAAAGGGGGCAACTACCTGGCTTCTAAAGGGGGCAACTACCTACCTGGCTACTAAAGGGGGCAACTACCTGGCTTCTAAAGGGGGCCACTACCTGACTACTAAAGGGAGAAACTGCCTGGCTAACAAAGGGGGCAACTACCTGACTACAAAGGGGGCAACTACCTGGTTTCTAAAGGGGGCAACTACCTGACTACAAAGGGGGCAACTACCTGGCTACAACGGGGCTTCTACCTGCCTGTAAGGGGCACTACCTGGTTATGGGGGGGCTACTACCTGGCTATAAGGGCATCTACCTGGCTTTCTTCCAAAGCCATTATGCAGTTAGGCGGAGTGGGTGTGGCTTTTTGAAAGGGCGTGGCACACCAAAAAGTTGGGCGTGACCATGCAAATTTTTGCCGCGCGCACTACACGCGCAGCCCTCTTTAATCTCCTTCTTTTCCATTTTCAAAAGTTGGCAACTATGGTTTAAATAGACCTATGGTGTTCACCCTATTACCCTTGTTCATGGATCTCATCTTTGATGCAAGGGATTCTTGGTCGCTAACCCCAATAGTGTTGCCCACAGAAACCGTTGAAAGCCAAATGCAGTACCAAGGGAGCAGGCATGGCAGGCAAGCAGTGTTTGAAGGCAGACAGAGTTCAAGCAAGGTTAGGGTCAAAGCCATAGATCAGGGCAGGAGAAGACAAGTATAGAAGTAAATGGAGAATCTGAGGTTGAGACCAGGAAACACAATGCAGAATTCGGGGGCGTACTGCAAGAAGCACAATCCCGGACTAGACAAAGAAATAATAAAAAGCCATTCTGAGCTCTGTCATTGAAGAGCTGAGCAGACTGACAGCATGCACCAGCCTTTAAACACAGGAGGACCCGAGGGCATGTGCATGCACTAGAGAGCATCGGCAGAAGTGTTGAGGACTGATCATGTTAAAGTTGTATAGATTGGCGCAGAAATAAGTAGCTGTGGCTTATAGTAGTTGGAACCAAGGAACAGGGAAACGTGTTTGAAATACTTCTACTTATTTATCACATGAGTATTCTTTATTTAGATGACCACAGTGTCTCTCGATACTTTAACCACATGTGCTGGCAGTGAAACTTACAGTAATAGGAGTATGTTGACGTGTTGGTTTTGGCAGATTCTTCTACTACACAGTAGAAGGAATGAATGAGATGTGGCATAAAAATACATGTAGAGAACAAAGAACAGTACTACAGTACTATAAACAATTTCTTGACCTCCTACTAGCATTGGTTATTACAAAATGAAACACAATAGCATTGACTGTTGTAATTTCTGTGGCAGTATTGATGATCTTGTCACTCTACTTCCTGCAGACATGAACACGGTCTAATTGTAAGTAGTATATCCGTGTTTAGATATGTTTAGCTTTTATTAATTTGTTTTTATGCATCTATTTTAGCTCTTCATGTGCTTGAATGTTTTTCAAGTGCTTCTCTTGGAAATTAATTCATGCTGGGAACATGGCAAATACTGTATTTTAAAATCTTAAAAGCAACATTACGATTTTAGCGCACAGTGGTGTGAGGTATGTTATTGAAAGCAACTGGCTCTGTTTTAAATGCTGTTTTCATGTATTCAATAATCCATGGAAAATGCACTTTCACCAGAGGGGTGTAAATAAGGCCTTCGAGTACAGTATACACTTCCAAACATAAACACTTTGACTATAACCTTTGATAAAGGTGCTGGGATTTGTGATCATTCTGTACATTGTAAGCAGCCAGTAGGAAAATGAGTAGATGGCAGAGATGAGTCACTGAGGCTGCTGCTCTCACTGGTAGAAATTTAAAATACATTTATTGAGGAGAAAAATTAGATGTTAGAAGAATCCAGGTCTGGGAAAAGTTATTCTGGTGCCCTAGGCAAATACGGCATGTTGCACCCCCATGCCTCCCATCCAAATGTAAAAATCAGCCCACTTCATACCTCTTTGTGCCCCCTTCCTGCCTGGAATGAAGCAGAGCCCTAAGCAGTCGCCTACCTTCGCCTACCTGTCGTCCCGGCCCTGGAAGAATCAATTGGATGGATTTTGGTGTGGCTGTAAGGATTAGCCAGAAGACCATTCCCATTCAACACACCAGGTATTAGCTACCTATCTTTACTAGTTGTCCATGATTAGCTCCCGGAAGTCATTGAAAGGGAAAACTGCATGTGAGCAGAAGAGATTGTCGGGAAAAAAGGTGAGAAGTCATCTTCTATGCAGAGCTCGAAAGCAACCTACTGTCAGACACTGTAAGGCCTCGTTCAAACGGCTTATTTGTCCGCGGATTGGCGCCGTACTCCGCGCCGGATTTGCGCTGCAGTACGGCGCCAATCCGTGGAGTAATTACAGTAATCCCCTGCTCTCATAGAGAACAGTGGATTCCGTCGCTCCTCCCCGCTTGACGAATCCGCCGCGGGGGGAGAAAGTGACATGCACATTATTTACGGCGCGTACGCTCCGTAGATAATGACAGTCTATGGGGCGGGGGAGCGGCACCCCCGCCGCGCTCCGGCCCGCCCCGTCCCGCCCCTTATTCACGCCGGATTTGTGAGCGCAATCCGGCTCACAAATCCGCCGTGAATAAGCCGTGTGAACACGGCCTAAGGCTATGTTCAGACGGCTGATTCACGCCGTAATTGCAGGATGGATTTCTCTTGCAATTACAGCGCGTGTACGGGGGCGGGGTGGAGGCGCTGGCAGCTCGCCGGCCCCACAGACTTTCATTATCCACGGCACGTATCCCGCCGAGATAATGTGCATGTCAGGAGACGGAATCCATAGTTCTGTATGAGAACTGTGGATTACCGTAATGACAGGGACGGATTTCAGCCGTATTTGCGCGCAGTACTGCGTGCAATACGGACTGAAATCCATCCCAAAATCAGCTGTGTGAACATAGCCTAATGATCCTGTCTTCAGTCCCCGGGATATCCCTGAATATTGTGAAACTAAAGACTAATAAAAACTATTGCTGTCTAAAAGTTAGACAGTGTAAACTTAGGCAGTCTAAATATATGCCGGATTTATCACAGTGGCCCATGATGATAAATCTTCTGCATCATTAGACTTGTCTAGCTTTTTAGACCACCTATTAGCTGGTGTACTTTGCATCAAAGTACCCATAAAACTCTCCACAGTGCTGCACCCCCCTACATCTCCTCCCTCATCTCTGTCTACCACCCTACCCGATCTCTCCACTCAGGTACATTCCTCAGTCATCCAAACCTCCCATACCCGCCTCCAAGATTTTTCACGGGCGGCACCAGTACTCTGGAACATACTACCGCGGGCGATCAGGCACACTCATAACCCTCATAGTTTTAAGCGGGCCCTGAGAACACATTTTCTCAGTCTGGCCTACCAGTATCCCTAATTGCTAACCTCCCCTCCCCACTCTCTAACGCACACATTTTCTGTCACTGTCTACAATTCTGCACTTCTGTATATAGATGTACTGTCAGGGTGGTGGGTTCATCCGAATTCTACATAAAACACCCCATATTTATGTCACATGGCTGGACCATTGTAAACCTAGCATTTCTTACCCTTCATCTCACCTTACACCCTAACAGATTGTAAGCTCTTGCAAGCAGGGCCCTCACACCTTGTCTCATCTGTAAGTAGCTTCATTGTGTAATGTATGTATTTTGTCTGTACCTACACCCTCCAAATTGTAAAGTGCTGCAGAATATGTTGGCGCTGTATAAATAAAGATTATTATTATTATTATTAAAGTTCTACAAAAGATTTTTAGTACAATTTTGGTGCATAATGTGGAATCATGGTTATGGCATCTTTCCTGTGAAACTATGTCCACTTTTGAGGTGGAAAAATAACAGGAAACTTGATGGAACCAACTATTCTTTTTGGCACATTCCATTTCTTAATGTCTAAACTGTTTGTGACATGCTGCATCACTTGTGCCGCAGGTAATGGCACAATTTCATTGCACAAGCTTTGTGTTTAAACTGTAATGACTTGTTTTGCTGAAGAAAAGCATATATTTTGCTGTCAAACAAATTGTATGGTATAATGTATATTTATAATTAGAGTCTACATACAGGCAGTCCCCGGTTTATGGTATAGGGACTGTAGGTTCATTTTTAAGTTGAATTTGTAAGTCAAAACAGGTACATTTATTATATGTAACTCCAGCAAAAACTACTTTTTTAGTTTAGGATAGTGAGGGTAGGATTAACACCCCTTTTATATCTGTTTTGTTGTCTGCAGGGGAGTAACTAGAGAAAACTGGGTCCCATAGCATACTTTTGGTGCCTCTCCCCACTGAACATTTAACGTGACCTCTTAATAATAGTCATGTAGTTACTACTGTAGATAATACAAGGAGCAAATACGTCACCATACATATCACCATCATACTATACCAAACAAATCCCACTATACCAAGGCTAACATTACCAATAACACTTCTACCTAAGGACCAGATTATACTGAGAGAACACGACCACAAATTACCACAACATAGTGACTGAATAATACCCCTATACTATTACTAAAAAAGGATCAGTATACAAAGACCAATTCCAGCCATACAGTGACCATATATTGGTAGATATCAGTGTATAGAGTCTCTACAGACTGTATATTACCTCCATACAGTGACCATATTAGTGGTAGTTACCAGTGTGTACAGGCTCTGCAGACTGTATATTACCCCTATACAGTGACCATATAATGGTAGATACCAGTTTACACAGGCTCTGCAAACTGTGTATTACCACCATACAGTGGCCATATTAGTGGTAGTTACCAGTGTGTACAGGCTCTGCAGACTGTATATTACCTCTATACAGTGACCATATAGTGGTAGATACCAGTATACACAGACTTTGCAGACATATAAGTGATTACAATACAGTTACATCCAGTGACTCACAGGTAACGTTTCTCTGATGACTCGTTCACTTTTCTTCTGCATCCGGTCCAGACAGCCATGGTGACTTCTCCCAGCCACCACTCACTCCTACAGATTTGATTAAAAAATATCTTAGAATCCTCACTTTTACAGCACTTCCTTCACTGTTCTACACCTCTGTGCAAACTATCCAGTGGTGAGGGAGTGGGTACAGGCTTAGAGGCACAGTCTACTAGACAGTTGGGGAGGAACAGAGGACTAACAAAGGTACAGGTATACCATGTACCTCTCAGATTCACATTACCAGGTAGGTAGGCCACAAGTAGCTAGGTAAACCCCTGTTAGATAGATTGGTAAGCCCTAGATAGGTAGGTTGGTAGGCTCCAGGTAGGTAGGTAGGTTGGTAGGCCCCAGGAAGGCAGCAATTAGGCAGTAAATAGGCTCCAGATAGGTAGGCTATATGTAGGTAGGTAGGCAGCAGTTAGACTCCAGGGAGGTGTGTAGGCCACATGTTGGTTAGAGAGGTCCCAGTTAGGTAGATATTCTACAGGTAGGTAGGTAGATTGGCCCTAAGTAGGCAGTAGTTAGGCCTCAGTTAGCTAGGCAGACCCCAGGTAGGTAGATAGGAAGGCTCTTGGGAGATAGACCCCAGTTAAGTAGGTAGGCCCTATGGAGATAGGTAGATGGTAGGTAGGCCCCAGGTAGCTAGTTAGGCTGTATTTAGTACCAAGATGGCTAGGTAGGCTATAGGTGGGCCCCAGGTGGGCTGTAGGTGGGCCCCAGGTAGATAGGTAGGTTAGCTGTAGTTTTGCCCCAGGTAGGTAGGTAGGCTGTTGGTGAGCTCCAAGTAGGTAGGCTGTAGATAGGCCCCAGGTAGGTAGGTAGGTAGGTATGCTATAGGTGGGCCCCAACGAACGTAGGTAGGCAGGTTGGGGCACATAAGTAAAAAAATTATTATCTCACCTCTCTACCTCTTTCCCAGATGCAATGAGCAGCAGGCCAGCTTCTCCAAGCTGAGCACGGTGTAGGCATTGCGATGATATAAAGTCATTGCAACACCCACATCAGCACTAGGGGTGTCGCGATGACTGTAGGCTTAAATAGAACCTGTCACATAGTTTATGCCACCCTTGCTGAGGGCAGCACAAACTAGTGTCAGACCTGCTGTTTCCAGCGCTGTGTCCCTTATTCTGTAAGATGCTGTTGTTTTAGAGTATTTAATACTCAAATCTTGCAGTTTTCAGCCAGAAAAGAGACCAATTTACTCATAAAAAGAGTCCTTTTAATTCATGACCCGCCCATCTGAAGCATTGGGTGGGCAGAGCTGACACCTGTTCATGAATAAGCTGGACTCTTTTCTGGCTGAAAACTGCCAGATTTGAGCATTAAATACTTTAAAACTACAGCATCTTACAGAATAAGGGAGACAGCGCTAGAAACAGCAGGTCTGACACTAGCCTGTGCTGTCCTCAACAAGAGAGAAATAAAATATGTGACAGACTTACCAGGCTAAACAGTGGAGGAGAGTGCTGGTGGCGCTCTGCTCTACTAAGACCGTCCAGTCCCAGAAATCGATATTTGCCCTTAATTCCTGGGGTTTCCTACCTTTGAAATAAGACAGCCTCTTTCGGTGCGGGTTTGTGCTGAAAACTGCGCATAGTTTTTGGATTTCCCACTAGCCTAGTACACTGGGAATCTGATGGGAATCCGGCAGAAGATAGAACATGTTCTAGCTCCTGCTGGACAGCTTGCAGTTTTTAAAACCCACAGTAGAAAATCCGTGCTGTGTAGACTTGAGCACAAATTTTCTATTGCAGTCTACACAGCACTGGTTACAGTCGGATTTTCGGCCATAAACTAGTGCTGTGTAGATCTAGCCTTAGGCCCTCTGTGTTCTAGCAACCCCACACCAGTAGGCCTGAAATCCACTCACACACACTTGGTACCTAAGTGTTTCCTGCCTGTTTGACACCTGGGACCTGCATGAGGTGAACGCATGGTTAAAGTGGAGGCAGCTTCTCCTACAAATGGACCAAGCAAAAAAGATGAAAAAAATCAGCCAGCATATCCATTTTTACAACTAACATAGGCGCCAAGATAACTTGATTTATATGTGTCCACACTACAGACACTTAGATACCCCATGTACCAGTGCACAGTGCCCCTGAATGATGCTG
This sequence comes from Phyllomedusa bahiana, assembly GCA_025379985.1. Classification (NCBI taxonomy): domain Eukaryota; kingdom Metazoa; phylum Chordata; class Amphibia; order Anura; family Hylidae; genus Phyllomedusa; species Phyllomedusa bahiana. Next base: position 44,590 of record JAODAL010012709.1, read on the forward strand.
GATTATATAGATAGTCTTCTCTAGAAACACATTTTCATAATACAATTTCTGACAAAGTTACTTTTTTCCTGGCAGATTAATACAGGATTCAAGAGAAGAAAAAAAGGGTCTTTATATAACATCTGAGGCACATAGAAGAACATTATGGACATACAAGCTTATAGAAAACACTGTCCTGTCAACATTTGGATGATATTTTCTGATAGCACCAGCTACTGGACGCCTTAACCCAGCAAAAGCAAGGATTAAAATGAATAAAATACAAGTCCTACTAAATCTTTCACCACCAATATGTGAATCTCCTCAGCACCTCCTGCTTTATACCATGCCCCTGCAGATTAGATACCATCTTCAATGGACAGGTTCCCTTTAAAGAGCTGCTGTTATGATATAGAAATAGAAGAAATTATACAAACTGTCAACTAAGTATCCTATGGATAAATAGCATTGCATCAACAATGGGCCTGTAGCATATCTGATGCCATCTCAATCTTCAGGTATAAGTGTGCCGCGCTTGGCTTTATGCACCTCCATTCCTCAAGATGGTGTCTAGGTTTGGTTAGTTGTAACAAAGCCTGCTTGAGCAAATCATCTGTCTACTGGTCAAGTTGTAAGGAAGTTATGAATTTATAGCTACTTATAGAAGTTATAGCTACTGTACATTTCAAGTAAACATTTAGGGAGACATGTATGAAAATTGTTTAGGTCTAAAACTCACTTTGTTGCCCATAGCAACCAATCAGAGCGCCCCTTTCTTTCCATATAGTGCTCTGGAAAAATGAGAGGGGCGCTCTGAGTGGTTGCTGTGTGCAACAAAGTGAGTTTTAGACCTAGACAGTTTTCATACATGTGGCCCTTCATTTTGTTTTTGAAGAATATCATGGTGAATGGGAAATAGAGAAAATGTGAAAATTAGTTATTGGGTATAATTTATCTTCTGCATTTTAACATATACTGTATCAAGAGACAATCCAGCCGGTTTATAAGAAACCTGAAGGCTGAAGACAGGGCAATCTGGATAAACACTGTCTATAAAAATGCTATTTGACTTGACAGCAGAGGATGATAAAAATAATAATAACAACAACAATAGTTCTAATAGTAAATCCTTCTACATAGAAAAAACCTTTAGCAATTTATTTAAAAATACTGCACCAAGAAGCTGGAAAGGTAGGCAGGGTTGTAGTACAACTTAAAGTATGTAAAGTATGTAATAAGTCTTTATATAACATCTGAGGCACACAGAAGAACATTATGGACATATAAGCTTATAGAAAACACTGTCCTGTCAACATTTGGATGATTTTTTTTGTTTGTTGTGTATTTTTACTACTGTAAAAACACTCACTCTAAGTTCATGCTCACCATTTGTATTTTGCTGCAGTTTTCTGCTGTTTTTCAGCATTACATTGTGTAGATGCACATCTGATTTGTTAATCTGAAGTTCTTCATTTTCTTACAGCTGTGGTTAGGTTTGGTTTTTCCCCATTGTCTTTAAAACCACATGTTAAAAGACCACAATATTGTAATTGCAATTTTTCATTTCTTAAGCCCCAAAATACAACATGCCCAATCCTTCTCTCCTTGGCATTTTGTAATGATTTTCCCCCTTAAATTAATAAATGTAAAAACTTCAAAGGCAGTATTTACACACATGTATTGTTTTCAACACAAGGATGTGCCGAACCTGAATTCTTTCACTGTGGCCTGAACCCTAAATTTAGCCCTAATCCTGACGTCATATTCAACACTAGTCCAAGCACTTCAAATCAGGTCGACCCAAATTGATTTCTGGAAATGATCACTAAAAAACATCAGCCATTACTGTAACCCTAAGTTGGGGTTAAGATTTTTAAACTTATAAATTGTTAGCACTAGTGATGTTGATGCTCTGATCTTATTTCTGCTCTGGTATCACTTTTATTCCAACATCACCTTAGGGTAGTTTAGTGTACCTTAATCTAGGTAGAACCAGAAGCTACTGTACCCTAAATTGATGTTGCACTCTAAGGCTAGGTTCACACGGCTTAACTGTGGGACGTAATTACGCCCTGCAATTACGCCGTGTGGCCGGGGGCGGGGCGGGGCTGGAGCGGGGGGCCGGCAACTCGCCGGCCCATAGACAATCATTACCAGCGGCGCGTATACGCTGCTGGTAATTCACATGTCAATTATCTCCCCCCTCGGCGTATTCAACGAGCAGGGAGAGGAGACGTAATCCATAGTTCTCTATGAGAACTGTGGATTACCGTAATGACTTGGACGTGTTCAGCCCGTAATTTGCGCACTCCGGCGCGTAATTATGGACTGAAATACATCCAGCTTTAAAGGGGTTGTCTCACTACGAAGATCATAGTTTAAAATGTGGGGACCAAAAATCTAAGGATGTACGTCCTTGGTTACTATTGGCAGAAAGGGCTGGTTTACATGTGCTTAGCAATGGTGTTTGTTTACTGGTCAGGGAAGCATTCTGTCCTGCCCAGGTCATGCACATGCAAAGGAAAGACAGTGAAGAGGAGGGGCAGGGATGTGTGTATTGGCAGGCATGGAGGAGAAGCAGTGAGAGGACATGCAGGGGGGGTTGTGTGTATTGTGTCCTCTTCACTGCCTCTCCTCCATCCCTGTGGCTGCCAATACACACATCCCTGTGGCTGCCAATACACCCTCCCCCGCTCTTCACTGCCTCTTGTCCCTGCATGTCGCTGCCAATATACACAACCCCCCTGCATGTCCTCTCACTGCTTCTCCTCCGTGCCTGCCAATACACACATCCCTGCCCCTCCTCTTCACTGCCTTTCCTTTGCATGTGCATTACCTGGGTAGGACAGAATGCTTCCTTGACCAGTAAACAAACACCGTTGCTAAGCACATGTAAACCAGCCCGTTCTCTAAAACCGTAGCACTTTGCCAATAGTAACCAAGGACGTATATCCTTAGATTTTTGGTCCCCACATTTTCAACTATAATCTTCGTAGTGAGACAACCCCTTTAAGCCGCGTGAACATAGCCTAAGTGGCATCAGACAGAAAGTGCTATGGGACTTGATGCCACTAAGAACAGTAAGTTATGCCCTGCAGACCATTTAAAAATGTATTACACCAACCCCAACTTTTTCAGTGATTCAGACCAACCTGAATGGACGTGGTCGTATTCAGGTCAAATTTGACTCTGACCAATATTCAAATAGCAGCACTTTATAGTTATAGAGATAACTATAAAAAAAAATCCTCTCTCTAAAGTAGTAAGACACGCATGTGTGGTACAAATTTGCAGTTTTATGATTCAGTGTATGATTAAGATTAGGACTACAAACATGGACACTGAGGATGATTTCTTGACCGCTCTCAGGCCTTGGTTTGCTACCAATTTTCCAACTAAGCTATGGAACACATTTCCATTATCCCCCATTGTTTGTATGAAGTTTTCTCTAAGCAGAATTAAATAAGTTTTTTATTTATTTTTATCAATATTTTAATATGTATTGCATTCAGTTTGCTCAGCAGCAGAATGGTTATGAATCCAAAAATAAGCATCTCCTTCTCCTAAATGGCAGTATAATTTACTAGCGCTGTTAATATGTAAATTGTTCTCCACTGCACCCTGCGCCCTACTGTTATGGAAGACATTAAGTTGAAGAGCAAAAACAGGATTTTTTCATAAAAATGAACAAACAGGACAGCTGAAGAAAGCAACATATTCATCTATTAAAGTAATCTGGAATATGCAATGATAATGCAGGACCATCTGTACATAGGACTAGGTGTTATCCACACGCCACTGTGATAGGGTTGCAGCATGGGGTATGAAGAGTTCTTTAGGATTTTGAGTGAATTAGGGGGGTTTGCAGTGAGTTTGGCCCTTTGTAATTATCCTCTTTACAGCACACTTCATAAGATAACAGGTTCCACTATAGGGCAGTTTAACAGGCTTTATTCAAGTCCATTCTCCATACAGTAACTTCAGTAAATATCAGTGATAACATCAATGAAATGATTCCTGGCATTCACACAGTTTAATAAATACCAATTTCCATATATCCTGTCACTCCTGAGCTGTGATTGCTGGCTGCTCTCTTCACTGTCTGTTGTGCAATGGCTGCAGCACACACAGGACTCTGTCTTTACTGTCAGTGTCTCTAACTTCTGCAGCACCATTCACTGCGTCGCACACTCCCTGGACTCCCTAGGATGCCCTCTCCACAAGTCTTCTAGAAACTTCTGTCTCCTCTCCTTCTCCCAGCATGCACAGCACCAGCTCCAACTGCCAAATCCCTAAGTGCTGGACAACCAACCATGCTGTGTGCTGGTACCTCTGGTGCCCTCTAATGGCCAGAGAGGTAACTAATTTACACTTGATAAGAATAATGAAAGTGAAGCTTACCTCGGGTCACATTGGCTTCTCATTCTTAACTTAAGGGGGGGATTTTTCTTTAAGATAGTTCCATAAATATGCCCCTTCTGTCTTAAAAATCATTTTAATTCAGATTTATGTTAATGTTAAAAAGAAAAACTGTCTTTGTTGCCCATAGCAACCATTAGTGTGCAAAAGAAGAATACAAAATAAAGGCTCTGCTGTGATTGGTTTCTATGGGCAACAAATTCAGTTTCATAACTCTACTCCTATGAATGTATGAAAACTAGTGTAAAGGAAAACGGTCTAAAACATAAATTGTGGTTGCTGTGGGCAACAACGACTCAACAGTTTTCATTTTGTATAAAAAATCAATAGCTGCACTGTGATTGGTTGCTGTGAGCAAAAAGGCCATTTTATACGATGGATGGATTAAATACATGTAAGTCACTATGGGAGACATGCATGATTGGGTTTTTCACCCTTTTCTGGCTTCAAATGCGCCAAACTGAGCCGACTACGATGTCTAATGCGGCTAACGAATGTGTTAGGTGCATTGTTTATAAGACTCGACACTTTTTAATACACCTAACATGACGGAGCATTTTGGGGGCGTGGCGCACCACAATCGTATTATTAGACACATATATGATTGTGGTTCAGCAAAACATAGGCACATTACTGCTTGGACAGCCAGACCTGCTTTAATGTGGTCTGCCTGAGTCTTAGGAGTCGAAATGGAGCTAGATTTGCTGTGTCCAATATTTCTCAACTTACACCAGTACATTAATAAAAAGTGATTTCTGATAATTATCAAACTATATAAAATTTAATTATTTAAATTTAATAAAAAAGGTATCATATAAAATTAATATAAAAATATATAATATCCCCGAAATATAAAAATATCTCCTATAAAATGTATTTAAAATTAAAAGAATCTAAAACTAGTTTTACATTAAATAACCCACTGATGTTGTTGTTCAGATTTTTAAATTTTAAGTTTTTACTACCTTAAATATATTCTCACATTTTATTCTACATACAGCAGGAGTCAGCACACCACAGGTCTGGCTGATACCTGTGGTCCACCAAGCAAGATCAGTACCACAGTTTCTATTCACTGACATGCTGTTCTAATGACTTTTATTTCCAGCCTATCTATAGCCTTTACACGTTAGTCGCATTACTTATGCGCCTAAGTTCCGTAATGCGCCTAACACACAGACGAGGTGCGATGAACTTTAGACACCATTTATGAACGCACAAAAAACACTTTCTTACATTCAGGCGCATTATGCACTGAAAACGAGACTCGACAATTCACTTTGAGCGCCTTCCTTCATACATGTCTCCCTATGTGTTAACATTGTTAGTAGAGATGGGCGAATCGATTCTAACGAAGTGGAATTCGTTTAGAATTTCTGTAAAACTTTGGTTCTGAACGAAGTCGAAGTTTGGGGTACTTCGGGTGAACGAAGTGTGCTTTTGATTGATAAAATGGCTGCGAGCCCCCTCTGGGGAGGAAGAAGGGCATTGCCTGCATGACATGTGCAGAGATGAAGCCAAACAGAGACCGGCGGGATTCTGTGACGTCACCTGCACTATATTAAGTCCGGGCGCGACGCCGGGAGCTCAACCCTCTCACTTCTATCAGGAAGGTCTGCCGCGGCTGATTTAGCTCTTACTGAAGAACTGATTTTTATACAGCGATTTTTGTGGGCGTGTCTCAGAGACTGTTCTCTTAATGTTCTATTTCTGATTTTTTGGGGTATTGGATCTGAAAAACCAGTGTTTCGTCCACTGCAGCTGCATATACATTTTAATTTTCCAAGTGGGATGTAAGCCCCGTTCCCGTTGTATTCATTTAAAGAAACAGCGTTTTACAATACAAATACCACTTCATTTTTGGCAGCTACGAAAAGAAAAAAAAAAATAAAAAAAAACAAAATAAAAAAAAAAAAAGACAAAAAAATAAAAAAAAATAAAAAAATTCTATTGCGGCAATTAACACCAGGGGTTAATTAACGCGTTGTGTTGCATGGTGTGCAGACCCCAAGAAACCCGTCATTTTTTCACAACGCCAAAATATACATACATTTTTCCTGTAGCATAATTCACAAGCGAAAAGGTTAATTACAATTTATCTCTTGTTTGTGTGGCGTAGAAAACCACGCAATTGAAACACGCTACAAAGCTACTATTTTGTGTGGCCCTATTGTTTCCGCAATTTACATCCAGGGGTTAATTAAGCTTGTTTCTGCATGGTGTGCGCTGACCCACAAGAAACCGTCATTTTCAACGCAAAATATATACATTTTTCCGTAAGCATAATTCACAACGAAGGTTAATTACAATTCTTTATCTCTTGGTTGTGTTGCGTAGAAACAACGCAATTGTAACACGCTACAAAGCTACTAGTTTTGTGTGGCTCCCAATTGTTTGGCGCAATTATACATCCAGCGGGTTTTAATTAAGCGTTGTTTTGCTGGTGTGCTGACCCCAAGAAACCGTCATTTTCAACACCTAAAATATATAACATTTTTCCTGTAGCATAATTCACAAGCGAAAGGTTAAAGTTACAAATTTATCTCTTGTTTTGAAGTGGTTAAGATAAAACGCAATTGTAACACGTCTAGAACTACTAGTTTGGTGGTTGCCCATTTGTTTGGCGGCATTTACATCCATATGTTAATTAAGACGTTTTATTGCATGTGGCTGACCCCAAGGAAACCTCATTTTTTCAAACGCAAAGATATATACATTTTTCCTGTAGCACTAATACACCAATCGAAGGTTAATTACAATTTTATCTCTTGTGTGTGGTTAGAAAACACGCATGGTAAAACGCTACAAAGCTACTACTTTGTGGTGCTCAATTATTTTGCGCAATTTAACCATCCAGGGTAACTAAGCCATGTTTTGCTGGTGTGCTACCCTAAGAAACCGTCCATTTCAAACGCCAAAATATATACATTTTATCCTGTAGCATAATTCACGTAGCGAAGGGTAATTACAACTTTATCTCTTGTTGTGTGGCGTAGAAAACACGCAATTGGTAACACCTAACAAAGCTACTAGTTTGTGGTTGCTCAATTCTTTTGCGCAATTTAACATCCAGGGGTTAATTAACATTGTTTTGCTGGTGTGCTGACCCCAAGAAACATCATTTTTTAACGCGAAAATATTATACACTTTTTCCTGTAGCATAATTCACAAGCGAAGGTTAATTACAATTTTTATCTCTTGTTGTGGTGGCGTAGAAAACACCAATTGTAACCCACTACAAAGCTACTAGCTGTGGTTTGCTCAATTCTTTTGCGCAATTTACATCCAGGGTTAATTAAGCGTTGTTCTGTCAAGTGTACTCAGTAAAAGAAACTTTGTTTTTTCACCGCCACGGGAGAAAGTTCTGTAGCATAATTCATATCCCGAATGGTTAATTAAGCCTGTTTTGTGCTTTTTATATTCAGTAAAATACACATAGTTTTTAAACGGCACATACAAAGTCAATTTTCTGCCCATTTGTGGAGCGCAATTTATATCAAAGGGTTACCCAAGCTTCTTACTGGGATTACAGATATCTTCATCAACAGTCTGACACTGTACATTTAGAACAAACAGTAATGTCAGACAGAGAGGTGGCAGAGCTCTTCACCTGCAGTTGTTGAGGCACAAACATTCCTGGAGCAGGTTCGCAGCACAGCAAGGAACGTCGCAGCAGGGTCACGTCGGAGAATTGCCACAACTGCCGCTGTCATCTAGCGCCGTGTACTGACTAGCAACCCAATGGTCTTGATTGGTTGACGTAGGTCATCCACGTTCCTCCCAGATACATCGACATACAACCCCAGCCAAGATCGGTGGGAACGTCAGACACAACCCTTAGTTGGCATGGCCCGGAGGGGTCAGCGTCCCTCATCTGTCCTCATCCGCCTCTGTCCCATCCGGTATCACCTTCAGCCAGTAGATATACTATGTGGTCTGGGGCTCAGCGCCAAATATAGGGGGGGAGAGGCGAGATGAACAATTTGAGGAGGGCAGTCCAGCAGTCTACTTGCAAGCGAAGAAATGGGGCCAATATCCCCTGCTTCTTGCAGTAACACAGCGAGCAAAGTAAAGATGTTGAGAGTGCATGGGAGGTCATGTTGTGAGGGGTCAGCCTCTGCATACAAGACCATGATGAGGACAGCAGTGACGATGAAACACAAATAGATGATGATGTAGCCGACCTTCAAGCAAGCGACTTGGGAGCCCGGTGAGGCATAAGGGTTCATCATCGACATGGAGAAGAGGCATCAGCTTGCGCGTCAGGCAGCGGCGGCACCACAAGTGGGTCGTGTGGGCCGTGAGTCAGCAGGAATAGCAGGCAGTGTGAGGTCGGCCAGCCAAGCGGCCACGGGGTAAAAAAACCCCGCCAATCGCAGGTCCAAGAAAGTAGCATCACAGGGGCTACAGCGAGGCAGAGCGGCGGCAGTAGTCACTCAGTGCGGAGCGATGGGCTGTAAAAATCCCGATACACGGGCAAAACGGAGTGAGCGTTCTTTGCTAAGCACACCTGGGGGGGAGGAGGGGGGGGGGAAGGAGGAGCCCGAATATGGGTAATTATAGTAGAATCTAACAGAAAGTGAAGCGTGGCCAGGTGAGCAAAACGTTGGCACCAGCGGCCCTGCGGCAAACACATGCAGCGACACCATTCTCGGTGGCCGGGAGAAAGTGGCTGAGATGGTGGTTGTCCATCATCCAGCCGCCTCGGCAGCAAAACATGCAGCAGCATCGCCCAATGGCCAACACATGCCATTTGCAGCCAGACCAAGGCTCCACCACCTTCTGCAGAAGGGATCATGTTCTCTTGACATCCTCTCCCGGTCCAGATGCTCCCGCTCCTCGCTAACTCATGGCGCCAGCGCAGGTCCATCAGCGAGGCGATGCAAAGAACAACAGAATGCGTCCAAAACAATACACTAAGGGGTGTCAGGCAGCTGACCATGCTCCTGTCCAAGTTGGTTGGTACTGCAACTCCCTCCCTTTCCAAATGGTGACTCTGCACCATTCAGAGAACTAATATGGCTTGTGCCGAGCCGGTAGATGGCGAGAAGTTCCAAGCACGTAATTTCTTTTCCAAAAGGCAGGTAACCAGCACTTCATAAATAAGTATGAACAGAAGGTGGGCCAGTCCTTAAGCTTATCGGATTGTTCCAAGGTGCACGGCAGCGCGGACGTCTGGATCTGTTAAACTACGGTCAGTGCAGAACATGTCCTTTACGGCCCCCACTGGGTGAATTGCTTCCGGCCAGCACACCAACAACTTGGACAGGAGACGCCGCTCTTCCATCACACCAACGTTGTCAAACTGCTAGCTTCCCTAGCGCCAATGCCGCCTCCTCCATCCTCCACCACCACCACCACTCAGCCTTCCACAAGTACTGCTACCATCATACCACAAGGGGTAGGCACAGCGGTGGTCCGCAGTTCTACACTGGCATTGCCTCGCCAACGAAGTCACACAGGGGAGAAACTGCTGAACCGCGTCATGGCAGCAAGAAATCGATGTGTGGCTTTCCTCCGCTCCAACTGAAATCGAACCCATGGGTGACGGACAATGGAGGAACATGGTGACCCGCTGCTGCAACCGCAGGATGGACAGGTCCATGCGCCTTGCTATGACTCATGTGGTTCAATCTGGTTGTGAAAAAGGTTCCTGAAGTCTTCCATCCAGATCTTCAGAACATTCTGAAAAGTGGCCAGGAAACTGTGCATGCACTTTACCATTCGTACAAAGCCAGGAACACCCTCCTCGAGTTGCAGCGGCAGAACGGCCTCCCCCAACACCAACTCTAAATGCGATGTTTCACCCGTTGGAATCAGCCTGCACATTTGGACCGACGTATAACAGAGAAAGGCCAATTAACAATTTTATGATGATCCAGGCCGGACAGTAGTACTCTCTCTGTGTAACTTTGGTATGTCAGCCAGTGGGCAGCTCATGCGGACATAACCTGACCGTTGGTTGAGGCCATTCGAGGAGGCGACGTTATTTGTCAGTCGCCAGGAACTATGGATGAATAACGTCATTCCAACGTGCTTCATGTCTCTGGAACAGATGCTGAAAACTCTGTCTGCAGGGGACTGAGACGTGGCACTATAATCTCCGCGTGGCCACATGAGTCCTGTGGGGACCTTGAAATGGAGGGAAGAGGAGGAAGGACAGTGAGCAGAAGCAATTGTCCTGGTGAAATGGAAGTGGATTTTCTACCCAGAATGACAATAGAGGAGGAGCAGGAGCAGCTGGAGGAGGTGATGGAGATGAGGAAGATGAGGCAGATGACCCCAAGCACCGGGCAGTATACAGTGGAAATGGAGGCAGGGAGCCCCTCGAGTCCACTTGTCAGATGCGCCCGCAGCATGCTTATTTGCCCTCGGCTAGTGACACCGAATAGTCAGCATCTAGCAGAGGGATGAACTTCAGGCTCTCTACCCTATTGGACCTCCTCGCTACCGGTCCAAATGGGAGCCCTTTTCCCAGCTAATTGACAGAAGGGAGGACAAAACTCAAATACTATGGGAAAATCCTCCAAGTCAGTTGTCCCGCGTGTCTATGTGCGGCATCGTCCCTCCACTGACAGTAGTCCTGACTGTGGAGTTTCTCCTCAGCGCTCACGTAACACTGCCGCGCAGCTGGGGAAGTGTGGGGGGGGGGGGTAGGAGCATTACCAGCTCCATCAGCAGTAACCTCAGTCTGGAGTCACAGATGAGCAGCTTCCTTCAACCCCAGCCATAGTGAGAAGTGTAGTCGCCATCAGCAGCAGCAGTCAGCAGCAGCAGGACAATGACGCAGCATCCCCTGAACCAACAGGTGGTTGACCTACTTTGTGACAGCACTCTGCCGACCCCATTAGAAAAGAACCGCTGGACTACTGGGCAGCCCAACTGGATGTGTGGCTGCAACCATTGCCGAGTTGCAGTGGGAGAAGCTGTCCTGCCCGGCCAGTAGTGTGGCATCAGAGCGGGTTGTTCATGTGCGTTTGGGCACTGTGTAAATCTGTGAACTACTGACCTTTGTCAAGATTGAATCAGCGTGGATCGGCCAGGATTTCCACACACCAATGCCTTATGTCGTCAGACTAACATCAGCCATGACCCTCACTACAAACTGTGAGAAATGAGTCTGGTTTCAAACTACCCTGCCTTCAGCCACTAGACTGATGCGCGGGGACCCGCCAGATGCCACACATCGCTGACAGTTTTCTCATCTGCCACCAACCATCTTTACCAGGACTAGTTATGCCACCACCTCCACACGTCTGTCACTTGTGCACTGTCCTGACCACATGGCTTCTGCGTGGCTGCTCGCGTGACCCTCCACACTGTGTCCAATTGGTCCCACTCTGTGGCCTACTCCTGTTATTGTCATCTTCCATAAAATAGTCATTGTGCCACTAGCTGACCTCATGCTGCTGCTGTGGCTGCTGCCGTGACCTCCACACTGTGTCATTGTCCCACTCTGTGGCCTAGCTCCTGTTTTAGCGCACCTCCAAATGTCCTTGTGCCACTGATCTGACCTCATTCTTGCTGCTGTGTGCTGCTGCGTGACCTACACACTCCCAAATACTGTCATTAATGCCACTTCTGAACTCATGCTGCTGTTGTGGCTGCTGCTGTGACCTACAACCACTGTGTCATTGTGTGTCCCACTACTGTGGCCTACTCTTTTTGCCACCTTCAGAATGTTTCATGAGCACTCGCCATTACCTCATGAATGCTGCTGCTGCGAGCTTGACCTACACACATGTGTCATTGTTGCCACTGTCTGCCTCGAAGCTGCTGCTGTGGCTGCTGCCGTGACCTCACACACTGGTCATTGTGCCACCGTCTGAACCTCATGCTGCTGCTGTGGCTGCTGCTGTGACTACACACTGTGTCATTGGTCACCACTGTCTGACCTCATGCTGCTGCTGTGGCTGATGCCGTGACCTTACACACTGTGTCATTGTCCACTGTCTGACCTCAAGCTGCTTCTGCCGTGACCTCCATACTGTGTCCATTGTGACACTCTGTTGACCTATTCCTGTTTTTTTTTGCCCACCTCCAGAATGTCATTGTGCCTACTGCCTGACCCATCGCTGTGGCTGCCGCCGTCACCTTACACTCTGATCAAGGATGTGCCACTGAGCCCTCCAGCTTGTTTTTTTCCAGCTTGTCCGCTCGCATGACTTTATCAGGCTACATTCCCCCTTCAGTTTTTTTGTCAGGTTTTTGCCCTCTTAAGTGCCCAGGATTTACAATTGGTGAAGCGATCTAAGAGCGGGCGGCAGTCATGTGGCCGTGTCATACTAAAACACAACATTGTATGCAGACCAAACCAACTCCCCTGCATATTAAGCATAATAGGCACAACGTTCTACAGCACCTGCAGGCTCTGTGCACCTGGAAATAGCTGTTTTTTAAACTGTGATTTCGTGCCGAAGTAATTCGGAACCAAGTTATTTTTTGCCGAGAAATTCGGCGAAGTGAACGAAACGAATTTCGGGATATTCGCCCATCTCTAATTGTTAGTGTTGCTTGAATCTGTCCCAAACTTGTTAAACTATTCGAGTTTGAATGTCCAAAACTAAGGGTGACATGTCCCATTAGGGTTCCGTTACTCCAGGCACAACACATATGAATGCATGGGGTGGGGTATAAAAAGATCCCAAACAATGAATGCTATGCTCCAAAATTTTATGCTTTTTTAAACGCCATTTTCATGCCACATAATAGTTAAAATGACCTGATTTATAAACCCCGGGTCTACTGTGGGTCATAAATCAGGTCTTCTAGCGCTAAATGACTGGCTCACGAAAGTGGTTTCCTTTTCCCACATGAGGGCGCCTAGAATTCCCGTACGAAGCTATAAAATTAGTGCGCCCCCCCTCCTCCCGCCCCTCAAAAATCGGGCATTACAAAGTGCCGGGGGTTTGAATGCACAAATACGGTACGGGCTATTGAAAAACATAGCGAACGGGGCTGTGCCAGTTTTCGGGCTTAAAATACGCCAGATTTTTGACAGGTTAATTCATCCAGGCGCACTAAACACTCATTTAATGCACCTTAAAACTGGCGTGGCGGTGCCTCTTTTTTCACCTGATCTGGTTCTGTTGTGTTGGACTGGTTCACATCACCTCCCATCCAACATCAAATTGATAAAGCTAATGTGGCCTTGAGCCCAAAGTGACGTCAAATGGAAGAGAAGTCATAGTGATATCACTGCAGAACCGGAAACACCTGGGAATGGATAAGTAAAAAAATAACCCTAAGTTAAGTCTGTAGTTATGATAGATTTTGTGTTTGTAAATTTTGGCAAAAATTGATTTAGGTCACCTCGTCGCACTCAAGATGGGTTGAAGTCGACCAAATTTAAAGCGGAACACTACATGTAATTATGACTCAACAGAAATGTTCTGTTCGTTACAGAAACCAGTTTTGATATAATTTACAGGCCCTTTTGGTCCATTAGTTGATATCTGCCGGCATCTACAAACTGTGCTTTATGTTAAATAAACAGAAGCTGTGTCAAAATGGGGCAAACGAGACATTCAATAACTGCCTAAGGGTATATCCACCTGCAAAAGGAAACGATATATCACCCCCGGGGCTTTTCATTTTTTAAAAACCGAAAAATACAATCGTTTGCAGCCCCTAGAGGAATAGAAAAACGAGGGTGCAGTCTAAACCCGTTCGTCTTTTTTCTGCCCCCCTTTCGGGAGCGGCGCATTATTAACATGTTGTAAAATAGCCGCTATTTTTTCATTTTCTGCCGTTTTCCCCCCTTCCCATAAATACAATTTTTTGGGGGGGCGTAGGAAAACGAAAATTTTCCCCTGCTCGGAAAAGGGAAAAGGGGGCCCCTTTTGGCCAATTTTTTCTCTGTTTCAGTGTAGACATAGCCTAAAAACTTTGCCTCGTGTGCTGGACCAAATAAAGACAGTGTAAGACACGGTTTTTCTGAGGGGGTGTAGACATTCGCGGGGCGCGCCAAATAGTTATCAATTCGTTCAACTAGTGAATTTTACTGACTTGCATCTTGCATAATACATGCAGTAGAGAAATGTATGGTTCATTTATAAGTGGTATTGACAGAAAACATGCAGTCATAAACAGAGCCCCACATGTTTTAAAATAACATGAAAAAATGCATACTGTTCCTGCATAACGTTCTCTTCTAGAAAGGTTGGAAAGACGGGGAGCAAATAAGAACCCTTCACGTATGATCAAGCATAAACAGTAAAAACTACTGCCCTTTGAAGATTTTAAAACGGTATGAACACTGAATTTTCATTAGATTTATTATGAAAAGTGATGACATTAATATCCTCAAAAAAAGATTTTTAAAAATTTTTTGGACTTATGAAAAGTCGAACTACCGTTACTTAAAGGGAATCTTCACATTAAACAAGCTATTAAACTGCGGCCCCATGTTATAGAAAAGGGGAGTGACAGTTGATATTCACCCTTTTAGAAAAGATTCAGTACAACTTGCAAGTTATTCATTTACATTTCTGCTTATTCTGGATTAAAGAGTCCAGTAGGCCGTCTTATCAGTGATTTACATCTTTCTTAGCACAAACAAGGAATGATGTCAATCACTGATAGACCAGCTACAGGACTCCTTAACCCAGCATAAGCAGGGATTAAAATTAATAAAATACAAGTTCTACTGAATCTTTCACCAATACAAAATGTGAATTCCCCCAGCACCTCCTGCTTTATCCATCCCCAAAATTAATCCTTTCAATGGGGCAGGTTCCCTTTAAAGGCTGCTGTTAGAAAGAATAGAAAAATTTAAAACGTCACTAAGTATCCTAGGATAAATACTTTTCATAACAATGGGCCTGTAGCATATTATGCCTTTTCTCAATTTCAGGTAAAAGTGTGCAGCGCTTGGCTTTATGTCCCCCTTTTCCCAAAGATGGTCGGGGTTTGATTAGTTAAAACAAACCTGCTTGAGCAAATCTCTTTACTGGTCAATTCAAAGAACTTATAAAACTTAAAAGTATTATAAAAATTTATAGTTTCTGTAATTTCAAGTAAAATTTAGGGAGACTGTATGGAACTGCGCATTGAAGTTTTTTTCTCATCTATTTTTTATATTAATGCGCCTAAAATGTATGAAAATGGTTTTTGTGCTTCATAAATGGCTTAAA
Organism: Phyllomedusa bahiana; assembly: GCA_025379985.1. Classification (NCBI taxonomy): domain Eukaryota; kingdom Metazoa; phylum Chordata; class Amphibia; order Anura; family Hylidae; genus Phyllomedusa; species Phyllomedusa bahiana. The sequence continues at coordinate 60,123 of JAODAL010012709.1, forward strand.
GTTGCCTGTGTGTTTGGCGCATTATGGAACTTAGGTGCATTAGTAATCGCCAAAATGTAAAAAGGAAAAGAACCTGGAAAAAAAAAAAGACATTTGAAAAGCTGTCAGTGAATGAAAATATGGTAGCAAGACGTCTGTGGGTGGGTTTGCTGTATGTGAATCAAGGGGAGGCAGCAAAAAAAAATTTCAAATTTTTTTTTTAGTAAAAATAAAAAATTAAACATCATAGTGGGTTATTTAATTAAAATTTTTTTGTTTTTTAATTTTTTAAAAATATTTTTAGGGGATATTTTTATTTTTTGAAAAATTTTTATATTTTAAGATAATTTTATTGATAACATTTTTTAATAAAATTTAAATAATTACATTTTTTATAGTTTGATAATTTCATAAATTACGTTTTATTATTGTACTGGTGTAAGTTTTTAAAAAATTTGGGCTTTTTTTCCCTAACAGCAAATCCAATCCACTTGATCCCCGGGTCAGTAACCCCATTGAAATAGGTCAGCCTGTTCGAGCATAAAGCGCCCTTTTTTTGCTGAAACCCTTTTTTTTTATGGGTCTAATATTTGTGTTTGGTGCGACGCCCCCCCAGAACCCCCCACAAAGTTAGGTGCAAATTTAAAAATGTTGGGTTTTTACCAAAAAAATAACCTAAAAAACATTTGTTTTTGTGCAAATTTGACATCGTAAACCTTCTCACTTTTGGGGATTTTTTTCAAAAAAAGTGTGATAAAAAACCTTTTTATAAATGTCTCCCTAATTTTGTTTTGAAAAATGTTTTATGGTAATTAAAAAAGAAAAGTTTAAAATTAGTAAAGGGTATAATTTTTTCTTTTGCTTTTTAAGAAAATTCTGTTTCAAGAGACAAAACCAGCCTGCCTTATAAGGCCGTGTTCACTCGGCTTATTCCCGACGGATTTTTGAGCCCCCTTTTTGGGTCACAAAAACCCCCGTGAAAAAGGGGGCGGGGGGGGGGGGAGGAGCGCGGCGGGGGGGGGCCGCTCCCGGCCCCCCTAGACAAAGCATTTTCTTCGGCGGGTTTTGCGCCGTAATAATTTTGCATGTCCCCTTTCTCCCCCCGCGGCGGGGGTTTTGCCCAGCGGGGAGGGGCGACGGTTTCCAAAAGGGTTCCCCTATGAGAGCAGTGGAAATTTCCCTAATTGCCCTTTTAGGGGTTGGCGGTTCTGCAGCGCAAAAACCGGCGGCGTACGGGCCAATCCGCGGCCAAAAAAAGCCGTCGATGGGGCCCTAAGAAAAACCGGGAAGGGTGGAAGGGCGGGCAATTGGATAAACAATGTCTGTTTAAAAGCTATTTGATTGCGGAAGATGTTATGTTTGATGAAATATTTAATAATTGGGAAAAAAAAAATTTAAAAGTAAATTTTTTCCCACTTTAAAAAAAAAAACTTTAGCCACTGCATGGGGCCAAAAAACCCCTTTTAATTTTTTGCCCCTTTCTTCCTGAAAAAAGATTTCCTTCGGTGGGGGGTTAGGGGTCTGTTTTAAGGGACACGGTCAAAAACTCCAGCTTTCACCAGAAATTTCTAAAAAATTAAAATTTAAAGCCAAAGGGAAAAGAAAATCTGAGTTAAAGGAAAACCCCTTTTAAGGGGGTGGGAGTGCATTTGTGATCTCTGTGAAGTGGAAAGGGCTGTTTAAAAAGTAAAAGAAACCGTAACCAAAAAAAAGAGCGAAAATTTTTCGTTTGGGACAATTTTTTTTTATGACTAATTTGGGGGGAAAGGGGATAAATTTGTTTGGCCCGGCCCAAAGAGGGGCCCATGGGTATTTTTTTTTACCCCTGCTTTAAAACCGTTCTGCAAACTGGTAACACAGGCTCATTCTAAGTTAAAAATACCAAAAGATGTAAATTTGTGACAGTTTTAAATGCCCCTTCAAATTTTTGGGATAGAATTTTGGGGAAAAAAATTTTTGGTCTTTTGTTGGTACCAAAAATAGGTTTTGGGAGCGGTCAGTCAGAGATAGAATTTAAGAAAACAATGGATGAAAAATCTTTTGAAAATTTTATTTTAAAAAAGGGAATTTTTGGGGTTTTTTTGGGGAAAATTCAGAATTTTTTTCGGCTAGGGTTTGTCCCCGACCCGCCCCAGAGGACCTTAGTTTTAGATGCTCCCATTCATTGTGGGGAAAGAAGGCAATTATTTTATTATTTTAGGCGTTGCGTTTAGTTCTGTGTAAGGGGGAACCTTTTTGGTTTTGCCAAATATGAAAAGGGTTTTGTGCTTCCCTGAGAGTTGTGAAAGTTATGTATTTTTTATGTCTAAAAAAATGTTTAATTTACTTATATACTCTGCAGAGTGTCTGTGTAGAAATGTTTACCCTAACAAGGTTTGTTGCTTGGCCCCACTTTGGGTGCAAAGGAAAAAAAATTTCTTATATAAATGTGGTTTTATAGGATACTTCAATCCCTAATGTTTAAATATAAGTAAAATACCCACCCAAAATCGATTTTTCTAAAAATTTATTTGTTATTTTTTTTCTTTATTTTCATGCAATAATGAAGGAATAGATAACTTGAAATTGAAAAGGCGACTGAATTCAATCGCCTTTTAAAAAATAAAGTTATCTTTTCCCCTTTTAAATGCATGAAAATTTGAATAAAAACCCCAAATCTTTTTTCGAAATAAATTTTTTGTGGGGTATTATTAGTTTTGAACTTTAGTGACCATGATGGTTCCAAAATGATAGTATTATTGGTCGAATTGGACTTTGTTTAGTTATATGGTATGTAATATACAAGAATACAGTATTTGTAGGGTCTACTGCCTACATTTGTTGTCTACCATTTTTTTTGTTGTACGGGGTTTGGCAAAGTGTTTTTTTCTGTGTATATCAAAATTTTTCCCAACGACACCCATATAATTCTGCAAAATATTATTAATTATTTTACTTTCCATGTAGCAAATATCAAAAAATGTGTAACTCGGGCATCAAATCCTTTTAAAATTATTTGCCTTCGGGCATTTACATCCTGCCCTTGTTCAACGACTTCCTCCTGAACGGTTTCGTTTCTAGGGAAAATGTCCAGAATGGCGTTGAAATAATTTTATGTCCGAGTAATACGTTTCTTAAATTTTCTAAATGGAAATTAAAATAATCAAAATGTTGCATAATTTTATGTATGCACCATTGAAATCTTTTGATATGTATATGGAGAGTACAGGACATTTTTTTTTGTCCTAAATAAGGCTATGAAAATGTTTTTTTGATGAAATTTTAAATTTTTAAGTTATGGAAAAGAGGGGAAAAATTCAGCACCATCTAGTTCTGAACTTTATGTAACGTGAAAGATGTAATTTCTTTTTGAAGCGGAAAGGTTTTGATTTTTGAAAGTTATTGCTGATGGGTGTTCCCTTTTGTGTCAAGATGCCAACAGGAAGTGGTAATAAGCTGCACCCTGGTGACAGAACAGCAGTGCCAGGGGTTCGGAAAAGTGAGTAATGTTTTTTCTTATTTTTCTAACCTTATCTGCTACCTTATACATAACAACATATTCCTGTAGACTACTCCTTTAAGGATGTCTACAAAGTGTGGCCCTCTCTCTGGGAAACCCAACATTTCCATGCTGTAAAATGCTTCCTCTTCTCCTGTGGTGGCATTGCAAGAATTGTGCACAGTTCATTGCTGATTATTGAAGTTCCTGGCAGCAGGACACTATGTGGTCAGCTTATCATCATGGGATCCTCAAATAAAATGCAATTATCCAAAGGAGACAACCCTTTTAATAATAATATAATAACGCTGATACAGTGTAAATATATCACTGTGATACAATAATATAATCCATTCTTTGGTTAACAATATTATCTGTGTTCCTTGTCAGATTGCAAGCATAATTATATACAATATCATATTTAGCATTAAGAGACAGATTTGTCCCGTCAATTAATTACACAAATGTTCTGCAACAAACCAATCATCACGGACTAATTTGCTTCTTTACAACAGAAACTAAGGTTAACAAGGCTAATTATGTTTACCAGTATTCAGGGAAAAAAGTCAACTCAACCTTAGCAAGATTTGTTTCTTTTTATCTTATTAAGGATTACATTTCTAGAACTGACTGCAATAATATTAGGCTTTATCATGTTGTCAAATTTCCTGCAAAGGAAATGGTTTAACAAAGACAGAATTTTACAGAGTTCTGGAGGATTTTTCCATCGCTTCTCTGTAGTGAAGCCCTAATAGCATTTGCAGCTATCATATTGACTAAAATGTGTTTTTGACTGTACACAATATTCTGAAAAATGCTAATTTTGACCACTTGTGGATCAAGACCAGGTTGCTAAAGAGGACATAAGCACGTCAAGTTTTCCAACTTGTTGGTAATGATTTTAGCAAGCTCCACACAGAGAATATGGTTCTAATAGGATGGTGGAAGGATTAAAGACTTATCATTTAAACTGAGTTTAACAAAGCAGATTTATTTCCCCATTTCTCTGAACACCATCTGCTTTGTTAAGGCTGCAGACCTCCAGACAGATAATGAATCACCCATAATACCCAGTTGCGATAGGTTTAATACAACACCTCACTAATACTGATTTCCCTAGCCGAACAGGGAAACTTGCCAGTTCCCAGAAGCAGATAAGGACATGTGACTGTGGAGAAACAAGCTGTGACCCTTAATGTGAGAGAAACATTGGCTTCAACACAGAAGTAGCTTCAAGGTGATAATGAGGCCACATGAGAAAAAAATATGTGAAGAGGGTTTGAAAAATAATTCATTCCCATGCCAGATCATTTTTATTCCTATAATGACATTTTGCATGCATCCTACATACATGTATATGGGCTGGCCCAGGAAAATTATTGGGGATCAGTTTTAATGCTATTTTTGATCATGTCACATTATGTTTTACATACATAACTATACACATACTAAAAATGAATATAATCATGTAAAAAGTGACTTAAATGGGGATCTAAGTGTTGCAGCTGAAACCTGATAAAGGGGTTGTCTCACTACATTGATTCATCTTACCTCAGTCCTGTTTTCTTGATTTAATTTTGAATTCCGGCTTCTATAAGGCTGCAGTAGGAGCCAGGTCTGTAGCTATAGCAACCAGTGCCGGCAGCCTATCATGAGAGATTGAACAGGTCTGTAGCTATAGGGACCTGAGTAGCTGATGCAGCCCATACAAGAGGGGATAACTAGGAATAGGAAGGACCCTGTTAATGGACATATATTGCAAAGTGACTTGTTTTTGCAAGATCTTTAACATAAAAAGCAATCCTTGTAGTGAGACAACCACTTTAACTATCTAGAAAGTGGCTTAAAGGTAGTGGTGAGATTTGTCTAAGGAGTAAAGCACTAGTGTATGTTAAAGAGGTGTTCCCACCATGCATTTTAATGGCATATTAATAGAATATGTCATCCAAGTCCAATAGGTGGAACCTGCACCTATCTCGGGCCCCCGAAAATTTCAGCTCAGAATGGAGAGACGGTTGTGCTTGTGCACCATTCTGTTCTGTTGTATGGGAGTTCTAAGTACAGGTGAACGGTGTGTTCGACTGTACTTGGAACAGAATGGAGAGTTGTGCGCAAGTGCAATCATCTCTCCATTCTGAGCCAGCACTTTAAAGATCCCAATCTCAAGAAGGGGACCCACAACTGTCAGGCTTTTATGGTATATCCTATCAATATGCCCTCAAAGTCTATGTTAGAAACACCCCTTTAAGGTTCCACTTGAGAACCAGAGTTTGGAGTTTTGTAGACAGTGTTTGGTGTACACCTAAATAAGAGAGAAGGATTGTTAGCTGCTTTCTGTTATTTTGTGGATTTCAGTCGATCAGCATTGCAGGGATGTTGCTGGGGTGCTAAAAGTTCCGGGGCACAGGCCCTTAGTGTTACATTTTTTACAACAGGGCTCGGCCCACACAGCATTTTTTGCGGTACATTGTAAACTGGGGCATGAACTTTTTCAGATAAAAAAAAAACTTATTTTCCCGTCACTAATTTTTCACATACCGTATATACTCGAGTATAAGCCGAGTTTTCAGCACAAAAAATGTGCTGAAAAATCCCCCCTTGGCTTATACTTGAGTCACTGTCGGCGCTCGGGCGCTGCGATGGCCCGTGCGCCGACAGGCACGCTTCAGTGATATACGACTCCTCATGGAGCGCATATAACTGAATGCCGAGTACAGCTGACAGCGTCCGGGTGCTGCGATGGCCCAGGTGCTGTCAGCGATCTCTTCCCCTGTATGCAACTCTTCCGGAGCGCACACAGGTGAAGAGGTACCACTGTGGAGCAGGGGAGCGAGCGCTCCTGCTCCGCAGTGGTCTCCGGGCGGCCTCAAACTCGCGGCCGTCCAGAGTTTCCTGCACAGGCAGCGTGTGTCATCACGCTGCGTGCGTGGCCTGATGACATCACCCGTCTGTGTCGAGAAGATGGAGGAGAGTGCGCGGGAGGCCGGACGGCGAGGAGGCCGGACGGCGAGGAGGCGGAGCGGCGACGGAGACGGAGCAGCTGGGAGCCAGGTAAGTTTTTTTTTTTTTTTTTTTAAAGCCCTGTCCATGCCTGCCTAGAGGACCTATACCTGCCTATACCCACCTATACCCTGCCTATATCCTACCTAGAGGACCTATACCTGCCTATACCCTGCCTATAGCCTACCTAGAGGACCTATACCTGCCTATAGCCTACTCGGGACCTATAAACCCGCCTATACCCTGCCTAGGGGGACTATAACTGCTTACCCTGCCTTATAGCCTGCCTTTAGCCTGCTAGGGGAACCCATGCCTGCCTATAGCCTGCCTAGGGGGGACCTATACCTGCCTATAACGACCTATTTCCTGCCTTGGGGACCTTTTTACCATGCCTATAGCCTGTAGGGTGACCTTAACTGCCTTATAACGACCTATACCTGCCTATAACCTGCCTAGGGGGACCTATACCTGCCTATGAGTGCAATTACCTGCCTATAACCTGCCTATGAGGACCTATATCTGCCTATAACAACCTATACCTGCCTATACCCCGCCTATAGCCTACCTAGAGGACCTATACCTGCCTATACCCTGCCTATAGCCTACCTAGAGGACCTATACCTGCCTATAGCCTACCTCGAGGACCTATACCTGCCTATACCCTGCCTAGGGGGACCTATAACTGCCTATACCCTGCCTATAGCCTGCCTATAGCCTGCCTAGGGGACCTATGCTGCCTTGCCCGCCTAGGGGGGCCTATACTGCCTATAACGACCTTCCTGCCTTGGGGACCCATCTGCCTATAGCCTGCCTAGGGTGACCTTTCCTCCTATAACGACCTATCCTGCCTATAACCTGTAGGGGGAACCCATACCTGCTATGAGTGCAAATTCCCGCCCATAAACCCGCCATGAGGACCTAATCTGCCTTAAACCTATACCTGCCTTTTAAAACCCGCCCATGGGGGCATTGCTGCCTATATCAGCCTTTTTAAACCTGCCCCAGGGGGAATATGCTGCTTTATTGCCTAGGGGGAAAATTGAAACTGCTTTATACCGCCTATATTGCGATGGGGTCTAAAAAATGCCTTACTCCTTATTGCCCAGGGGGGCATTAAATGCCTATGAATTTTATAGGTATAATTTTTATTTTTAAATTCAAAGTAACCGCTGATTTTTCACACAAGGCTTATATTTGGTCAAAAAGCTTTCCCGGTTTTTTTGAAAAAGTAGGTGCCTGGTTTACTCGGTTTGGTTATACTCGAGTATTTCGGTAGATGTTTTTCCCTAGCAGTACATGTAAATAAAAAACAGTTGGGGCAAATTGGACTCCTCAAAACCACGCTTATGCATGATAGTGTAATACTTCCAGATAATACTCATACAGTTATACATGGAGCAAATATACTATATGTATTGCCATCATACTGTCAATAAAAAAATAAGACAATGCTAAACCCATAAATGCCATTAATACCAATATATAAGGCCACATAATACTGTCAGACTATGACCCCCAGTTATACACAGGCTCTGCAGAGATAGAAGTGATTACAGAGCAGTTACAGCCAGTAACTCATAGGTGACATGTTCTGTGATTGAAGTTGTTTGCGGCTGCTGCAGTGTAAAATGGCCTAGCGGCGCCCCTGGTCAGTATTCTATATACTATATTGTGCAGACTGATAGTCAAGTCTGTGAGTCAGTATTATACAAGTAATATACATGTATAATACTGACACACAGAACTGACACTCAGACTGCACTATACATATATAATACTGACCCAAAGAATTGACAATCAGTCTGCAGTTTCATAATATTGTCCCCCAGACATATATAATGACATTATAGGGTATGACTGCCAGTCTGGCTAACATACCTATAAATATGGCTGCCAGCAGATTCTCACTGCTCTACGGAGTTCGATGCACATGGGACAGAAGTAGCAGTTTAGGTGCCGGCGCTCAGGGATGTTTACTGCAGCCCAGGGTTGTACTCAGTCTAAAAAGCAGCCTTGGCACCCATTTTCCACCAACCTCTATCCCCCAACTATATGCCTCCACCATCCCACTTATCAGTCTGTAGTGAATTTGCTTTACTATGTTATGCTCCTTGTTACTCCCTTAATGTGGTTGTCCGGTTAAAAATATTATTTTAGTTTTAGCATACTGATGACCATTGAAAATAAAAAAGTTATACTCACCTCCCTCTTCACCTCAAATCCAGTGCTGCATCATCCTCACTCTCCACCGGTCTTCTATTTTTCTTCTGGTCTTAATAAGCACTCCAAATGGTGATGTCACCAATGGGACATGATCACTACAGCAGCGATGTCCTGTTGGAATCAGACCTAGAAAAAAATAGAAGACTGAGAGTAAAAAGAAATAGAGGAGTGTATAATATGACAGTTTGAATGACAGTGTTATGCGCTAAACTTTGGTGCATTCTAGGTGCATTAAAATGTGTTGTGCCAGGAGCATGCTGTGGCAAGTTTGACCATACGCCTTTTCATACATCTATAGAACAATGTGCTGGAAATTTTTTGCTGTTTTTACTCGCAGGCGAGTTCATAGACGGTCTACCTAAAAAATTTTTTAAAATGACAACTTAGATTCACGCTGAAAAACACCTAATCACACAATCAGGCAATCCGCAGAGAATTATGCTGCAGATGACAGTACACAAGGGAACATCAGTATTAGCATCTCGCTTATTTATTATGGCAACAAATTCACAAAGTTGATTTCTACCCGTTGCTGCTGTCTCTTAGTGCACACCTGAATTCTAAGTTCTGGTACATGACCTGTCTTCATAAGTGAATTAGATGGGAATGCGATTGGCTGGCAATATTTGATAGGTAATGCGAACATTTTCGCTATTTAAACTCATGAAACCCTCCTCTTATGCCTTAATAATTGATACCTAAGCCAATCATACACCACTAAGGGCACCATTGTGCCATTTCTGATTAGTTTTACATAGAGGGATTTGACAAATGATGTCACTAGTCACTAGCACCATATTTTGGTGCGATCATGCATCTTGCCCTGAAACCCTTGAGGATGCCATTTGAGAAGACACAACATTTTTACTAGTTCACTACTTTATTTTACAGTCCTTTGGGATATGTGTGAGTTGGTTATAAAATATTTTGGGTGACATGTCAGAAAAGAGACACCTCCATGCCAGTTTTAAGGAGCATTAAAATGAGTGTATAGTGCGCCTGAATGAATGAACCTGTCAAAACTGTGGCGTGGTGTTTGTGTATACCTTGCATAGTATAATTTGCCTAATTTAGGCTTATAGCATAATCTAGGCGCATAGCATGTCATTGCTAGCATATGTGATGTGCCTACTTTATTTGATACACATTCAAATGTGTCATGTCTGGCGTATAATGCGGCTAGTTTTATATAGAGTTCATTTATATAGAGTATAGGGTGTCAACAGTTTTTTGGCGCAAAATACACTCAAAAAAATGGTGCAGTCCGAATTGTTGCCCTTTGGTATATATATGATAATCTACTCTAATGTACTAGATAACTAGTTTTGTAGTGCTAATTAGTCTATTAGAGCTTACTAGCCATATATCTAGGGCGACATGCATGAAATTTGGCGTTAACACGGCAAATTTCATGCACCTAATAATAGGCTAGGATGCGCCTGATTTATGAGCTCACTCTAAGGTGGCATTTCCAGCGGCTTAGTCGAGCAACTGTTCTGGCTCTGGTATTACTCTTTGAGAGTGTTAACCTGTCCCAGCGTAAGGCGCCACAGAAAATGCCATAGCGAAGTGCTATAAATATGTTGATTTTGTACGGTTCTTAGCGCGTCCCCACCTATCCACTTGCCCCCGAACGATACGGGCGACATTGCAATGGATATGGGCTGTTAAAGACATCAGATATCTGGCGCAGACCCGTTCATAAATGTCAGCCCTTAGTGTTAGGTTACTCATACCTTATAACACCTCATTAAGTTACTGGCAATATTTCTATGCCAGATAGTTTTAGTGCAAAAGGTGCACATACAGCCATTTATTCTAGTGATGAGTTTCACAGCTCTAGAGAAAATTGTTATAGCACACTATGCACTTAGCTATCATCCAGTCTTTTCAGACAGCTAAATTAAGGCATGGACAGCACCGTATTGGTTTATCATTGAAATAGGTACAAGTTCATATTTTTGTTTTGAGCTCTATTAGATTACTGCATATTATTCTGGTTGTATTCTACACAAATTCATGTAGGTCTGCATTTGGTCACATTGTTGGAGAAAATATATATTGTTTCTATATAGGATAAAGTGTGTTGTAGACCATGTTTTTGTGTCAGAAAGTTCAGTAAATAAGGCAAACAGTCCAATGTGGACTACATTTTCCCTCTAGATCTTTATGATGCTGCAATACCTTTTGGGATACCATGAAAAATGTATCCCTACGCATACCACAGGACCATAGAGACCTATACTATGAATGGAGGTCATAAATGTAAAGTATATAGGGTCTAATTGGATTTAATGAGGGGATTCTAACATATATAAAAATAGTAGTAAATGTATGTAGAATAAAACCAACAAACACACATTATTCATCTCTTTTATCCACTGATGATCCAGTGCAGACACAGTGCAGAATGATTATATGCCATAGTTGCCAACTTTTGAAAATGAAAATGATGGAGAACGGATTGTCTGGACAATTATTTGCATGGACACGCCCATTTTTCGGTATGCCAGCCCCTTTCAAAAAGCACACACCCTACTCCACCATAATTGTATAACCGGCTTTGGATGAATGCATGGTAGATGCCCTTATAGACAGGTAGTTGCCCCCAAACTCAGGTAGTGCCCCTTTACAGGCCGGTTGATGCCCCCTGTATGCCAAGTAGTTGCCCCCTATGTAGCCAGGTATGAAGCCTAATTTGTTGCCAGGTATATGCCCCCTTTGTAGCCAGGTAGGTGCCCCCATTGTTAGCCAGGTAGTGCCCCATTGTAGCCAGGTTGTGCCCACCCATTGTTATACAGGTAAGGGGCCCATACGTTAGCCTGGTAGTGCCCCATTTGTTTGCCAGTAGTGCCCCATTGTTGCCTGGTTTAGTGCCCCCCATTGTTTGCCAGCGTAGTGCCCCCATTGTTTGACTAGGTAGTTGCCCCACATTGTTTGCAAGGTTGTGCACCACCTTGTGCCAGGGAGATGTCCCATCTGTTAGCCTAGGTTTAGTGCCCCTATGTTAGCCAGGTGTCTAGTGCCCCCCTCTGTTGCCCGGTAGATGTCCGCTCTGTTGCAGGATTGATGTCCCTCTGTGCCAGGTTAGTGCCCAAAATCTGTAGCTGTAGTACCCCCATCTGTTAGCCTGGAAGATTGTCCCCTCTGGTTGCCAGGTATAGTGACCCACTCTGTTGCAAGGTAGTGCCCACATCTGTTAGTTAGTAGTGCCCCCATACTTTTAGCCAGGTAGTGCCCCCCTTTGTTGCCAGGTAGTGCCCATCTGTTGCCAGGTAGTGCCCCCATTGTTGCCAGGTTAGATGTCCCCTCTGTTGCCAGGTAGTGCCCCCTCTGTGTTGCCAGGTAGTGCCCCCATCTGTTGCCCAGGTAGTGCCCCCATCTGTTAAGCAGGTAGTGCCCCCTTGTTGCCAAGTAGTTGCCCCATTTGTTGCAGGTAAGATGTCCCTCTGTTTGCCAGGTTGTGACCCTCTGTTAGCCAAGGTCTTTAGTTGCCCCCTATGTTGCCAGAGTAGTGCCCCCTTTGTTGCAGGTTAGTGCCCCCTCTGTTTTGCCAGGTAGTGCCCCCTTTGTTGCCAGGTAGTGCCCCCAGTGTTGGCCAGGTAGTTGCCCCCTTTGTTGCCAGGTAGTGCCCCATGGTTGCCAGGTAGAGCCCTAAAGCTAATAAAAATAAAAAATAATAAAATCCACTTACCTTACCAGGCTACTGTCAGCGCGGCCAGCCTCCTGCCCCGATCTCTCTTCAGCGGCGGCGGGGGGGAAGTGAGGAGCAGCCGCGCGTCCTCCCCTGAGTGCGCGTCACTATCCCCCCTGCGCCGCTGACCTGTATGTGCGGCACACACACCGGCGCCGTAATACCGGGGGAGGAGGGAGGAGGGAGCGATCCCTCCTGCCTCCTCCCGCACAGTGAGACCGCGGGCGGTGTTGAGCGGCCGCTGCGGCGCTTCACCAGACATCGTGTAGGAGCGGTGTCGGCGGCGCAAGAGTAGCGCACCCAGTTCTACTCTTGCGACGCGGGTAATATAAAGGACCCCGCCGCCAGCTGGCGGTGTGGGTGGATTGGGAGGAATCCAACTCCCACGGGAGGGCGGGAGGGACCTCAAATAGCGGGACCCCCAGGCAAAAAACGGAGAGAGGTGAGATGTTGGCATGTAGTTATATGCCTGTTACTCATGACATCTAATCACTGTGATTTCAGTTTGTAAGACAAATAATGGGCCTCATGTATGAAAACTGTGTAGGTGTAAGACTTTCCTTGTTGCCCATAGCAACCAATCAGAGTTTCCCTTTCATTTTTGCAGAGCCCTATCTGAAATGGCGGGGGAGCTCTGATTGGTTGCTATGGGCAACAAAGAAAGTCTTACACCTAGACAGGTTTTATACATGTTCCCCATTATCCCTGAGGCTACTGATTGACTGCAGAGGTCTAGTGCTGGCCACCTGCAAAGTCCAGGGGGAGAGGAGAGGCAGCTGGAGTGTTTGTGCCAGGTCACCAGTGGATTAACCCAAACCTCCCGTCCGTTCCGATTTGGCGGGACAATCCCGATTTGGGATCCTTGTCCGAGACGGCCAGGAGATATCCCGATTTTTCGGGTGAGTCCCTGGGATCCAGGGCCTATGAATCACAGAACAAAAAAAAAGACCTCCTTTCTAAAATCTAACTTTTATTAAATTCAGTTTTAAAAAGTGCAAAAGTACTATGCTCAAATTGAACACTTAATTAAATACACACCAAATCACCTAGCAGGTTGGATCCACAATTGTAAGCACCTAAATACAAATTCCTATAATAAGGAGTAGTAATACCAAGTAAATGCTAATATCCAAAAAAGTCCCTATTAAAGTCCCTTATAATAGGTGGAAAATCGCCCCGAAAAGGACGGTACCCCACCCTTGATGGCTAGACCTGTTTAGACCCTACCCTAAAGAGATATGATGGAGATTACACATATGTAGGTTCCAACATTACGTTTAATTCAAAACAGGGGTATAAGCCATGTCTACATAGTCTACTGCATAGGTTACTTAACAGTTGATATGACCTCATTGAAAGATAATTTAATATATATCCCATTGGACCGGCTATGTTCCATAGGCATACATTAAGGTCAATAATTCACACTTGACGATACAAGGGATATAGAGAATACATTTCTTTATTAGATAACCAAAATTCATACTGCCCTTAGTCCATATAAGCGGTCCTTCCATTAGCCCGACGCGTTTCCCCCAGTATGTTAAGGGTTCATCAGGGGTCAGTTCCATTCACATCAATGGGTAATAGCCAAGATGATGTCCAGAAGATATAAACAAAGATACCCCCATTGGTAGATGCCAGAAGCAACCTACACTCCCGCCATATAAATACAAACCTAAACCGGAAGTGGTCAGACGCGATATTACCACATCCGGTTTAAGGACGGCGCATTAACATCTATATAGTTACATGGCTGTGACCTAGACAAAGAATACTAGAATGTGTAGGGTGCTGGTACCTCCCGTCGTTGAGTCCCACAGAGACGGACACGCACAGGGAAGCCGCAAATGATCACAATAACGGGAGGTATATGCGCATGCGCAGGGGGAAGACAAACCCCGAACTACAGAACGGGATTCTCGTAAGTACTCCGCGCATGCGCAAAGGCAACAGCAACGCCGAATGGTATCAATATAAATAGTGTCTAAATAAAGCCATAATAAATGATACAAATAGGATAATAAACAGGCTTAACCTAGCAACAAATGAAAAAATAAGATGGAACAGCACAAACAAGGCGGGAATATAGCCAAGGCAGCACACCAAGGGATAAGATACAAAATAAAATGAATAGAATGTAATACACACGATCAATGGGCCATTATGCCCCAATGGATCAAATAATGGCAAAATTACCATATAGAACCATGAACTCCTGAACAGGAATAATTAAATGCCAGATCATAGGAAACATCCAAAATATAAAGCCTCATTGAGACCATCCGGTCGTATGGTTTTAAGTCTGTAAGTCCATTCTGTCTCTTTACAAAGCAGGTTTTTGTCGGGGTCTCCCTTTCTCGGTGTCACCCGGATTTTTTCCATCACTAGGAACGTGAGACATGTATAGTCACCCTCATGTACCTCCCAAACATGCCGCGCTATAGGGGTATCTCTCCGATGTTTTATGTCCCCTATATGCTCTCCAATCCTGATCTTCAGGGGCCTTAATGTTTTGCCCACGTATTGGCGGAAATTTTTCGCAAATAATGATGAGAGGACCTGTGAGGCATTCAATTTGACACGGGAAGATCTACAAGGGGTCAAGGATTTAGTTGAACTCCTAGGTGAGGAAGATAAAATAGGATATACAAATCTTAGGCCAAAGAGCACCCGGCAGCCGCCACCACAGAACACACCAGAGATTGACATCTTCTTGAGAGTAGTTACTAAAGATCTAGAACAACTAGCTCGGAAGCAGAAAGCGCATAATCACGAGTCCAATTTCACACATAAGGAAATGGAGGCCCTTAGAGCCTTGGAATCAGATTCCAATGTTATCATTAAACCCTCAGATAAGGGGGGAAACATTGTAATATTGGATCATGAGAAATATGTGAATATGTGCATGAAACTTCTGGGAGATAGATCTAATTATGCCATCTTATTTAAGGACCCTACAGAAACATTCTTCAGTAGGTTAGAAAAGATAATAACCGAGGGTGTTAAATTGTTTTAAATTGTTTTCAAAGGGAGGAGCCCTAAAATTATTTCTTATAAAAAAAAACCTAAGATTCCCCCCCCCAACCCTTCTATCCCCTCCCCGAAATCCAAAAGGGGTTAAAATCCCCTTTAAAAGGGGGCCCCCCAAAGTTTCTTTGTTGACCCCTCTCACGCAAATGAAAGGGGTCTACCTAGATAGGGTCCCCTGAGGGGATTATTTTTTCCCCCCTTTCCTATCAAAGGGGATCCTTCTGACTTACCCCAAAAAGTTTTGGGGGACTATCGGTAAAAACCCAGATGTCAAACTCGCCCAGTGGATGGGGAAGCACTGGTACAGCAAAATTCCCACCCCACTGGGGTTTAAAGGCAGTAGGGTCATTTCTTCAAACAAGAAGCCGGGAAAAACGGGAAACCTTAAGGGAATTTTTTCCCCCGGTTACTTGAATTTGACTCACCCAAAAACTACTTCCTCTTCGGCCCAGGCCCTACCACCAGCTCGGGGGTTACAGTTTAGGGGGACCCCTTTGCGCTCCCCTCGTATGCAAATCAAATTCTGGGCTGGGGGGGAGAGGGCCCTGGTTTTCTGGGGGGAGTTAGAAACACATACATCAGGGTTTTTTGTTGTGGGTAAACATACATTGATGATATTTTTTTTTTAATGGAAAGGGGAATGAGCCCCCATTTTCCAGTCCTTTATTCGGCCCGGGAATAAAAAACCAATGGGTTTACAATTCCCCTTTAATGAGATTAAAAAAAGGGAAAATTTTCCCCTTCCTTTTATGTGAAGATCTGGAAGGATAAATTTTGGGGTTTTTGCAGAAAAAGACATACGAAAAACTCCCTCCCCACCAATAGCCCCCCTGAGATGGGAGAGCTATCATCCCCTCGTAAATTTAAAAGGGGAAAACCCAAAGGGCATTATCCCCCGGGAAGAGCCCGGGAACTGCTCCAAGGTGGTTTAATTTTTTAATATCAGTCTGATGCCCTTTTAAATCCGTTTTAGAAAAGGGGGAAATACCCTTTCCCCCGTTTTGAGATTTTGGCATTCCAGAAATGCTTTGGGTATGATCGAACGTCCCCCAAAAAATCCGAATCTGTAGCCCGGGCAAACAAATGAAAAAGGGATCTGTTTGAGGAAAATGGGAACTTTTGACAACGGAAATACAAGGTGGGGAATTTTTCCTCTGCAAATATTGGGACATCTTGCTTGGGGAAAAAGATTTTGAGGGTTTGCCACCAAGACCTCTCTTTCACATACAAAAAGGGGTAGGTCATTTGCGTACAGTTTGTACACAGCCACAATACCCCCAAACCCGAGGGCACCCTCCTGGCTAAACCCAGGGAAGCCGTTTGGGAATGTAAAAGGTGGGGTAAATTTTATTTACGGGGCCCAATGATTACAAAAACCCAAAGGAATTTAGAGGGTCTGTAAGGGTCAGTTGTTCACGGTCAGGGATTTCTATAACTCCTCTCAAAAGGGGGTGGTTTACCTTTTTACCCGCTTCCCAAAAAAACAAAAACGTGGCAAAAAATTAAGGCCCGGGAAGATCAGATTTGGGAGAGCATATAGGGGACATAAAACAACGGAGGATCCCCCTTTATAGCGCGGCTTTTTTGGGGGGAGGTACATAGGGTGACTATACATTCTCACGTTCCAAAGGATGGAAAAAATCCGGGTGACACCGAGAAAGGGGGAAACCCCCACAAAAACCGCTTTTTAAAGAGAAAAGAATGGACTTACAGACTTAAAACCCTACGACCCATGGTCTCAATGAGGGTTTATATTTTTTGGGTGTTTTCCCATGACCCGGCAATTTAAAAAAATTCCTTTCAGGAGTGGCCAAATTGGGTTTTATAGGGAATTTTTTCCCCTTATTTTATCCATTGGGGGATAATTTCCCATTGAACGTGGGGTAAATTACATTCTATTAATTTTTTTTTTTGTATCTTTAACCCCCTTTGGGGTGCTGCCTTGGCTATATTTCCCGCCTTGGGGTTTTTTCTGTTTTTCCCTCCTTTTCTTAAACCATTTTTGCTAGGTTTAAACCCGTTTATTATCCTATTTGGGAAACATTTTTTGGGGTTTATTTAGAAAACTATTTATATTGATAACCATTTCGGGGCCCTTGCTGTTTTCCTTTTCGCATCGGGGGATACTAACGAGAATCCCCCTTCTGTAGTTCCGGGTTTTTTCTTTCCCCCGGGGGCAAGGCCCCAATTTACCTTTCCCCTTATTTTGGGTTTTATCAATTTTCGGCTTCCCTGGCGTGCCCTTTCTGTTTTGGGCTTTAACGACGGGAGGGACCAAACACCCTAACATTCTAGTATTCTTTGTCTAGGTCACAGCCATGTAACTATATAGATGTTAATGCGCCGTCCCTAAACCGGGAAATGTGGTAATATCGCTTTCTGACCACTTCCCGGTTTTTGGGTTTTGGGGTATTTATATGGCGGGAGTGTAGGTTGCTCTTGGCACCCTACCAATTGGGGTATCTTTGTTTATATCTTCTGGACATCATCTTGGCTATTACCCATTGATGTGAATGGAACTGACCCCTGATGAACCCTTAACATACTGGGGGAAACGCGTCGGGCTAATGGAAGGACCGCTTATATGGACTAAGGGCAGTATGAATTTTGGTTATCTAATATAGATAAGTTCTCTATATCCCTTGTATCGTCAAGTGTGTGTATTTACTTAATGTATGCCTTGGAACATAGCGGTCCAATGGAGACATATTAAATTGTTTTTTCAATGAGGTCATATCTACTGTTTGAACCTATGCAGGTGACTTGATCATTGGCTTATACCCTGTTTGATTTAAACGTACTGTTGGACCCACATATTTTGTTATTCATCTTATCTCTTTGAGGGTGGGGTCTAACAGGGCTACCATCAAGGGGTGGGACCGTCCTTTTCGGGGCATTTCCCACCTATTATAGGGACTTTATAGGACTTGTTGGATATTGGTATTTACTTTGTACTGCTCCTTATTACAGGAGATTTATATTGAAGTGCCACATTGTGGATCAATCTGCTAGGTTATTTGTGTATATTTAATGAGGTGTTCATTTGAGCATATTACTTGCTCTTTTAACTGAATTTAATAAAAGTTTGATTTTAGAAAGGAGGTCTTTTTTTTCTGTCCTGTGATTTCTAGATTGCTATTTGGACCCCTAGACATCCTGTGTGTTTTTCAGTGATTTTGTTCTTGGCTCCCAAATGCTGATGTAAAAGGTTGTTCAAAATACTGCTGTGTGAACTCATCCTTATGCCTGGTTCACATCTGCATCGGAGATTCCACTTGGAGCCTCCATCACAGATTCCGTTAAAATGACAGACAACATGATGGAAACCTGGCAGACCCTATCGTAGTCAATGGAGTCTGTCGAGCACCATTGGTGTCAATCATATACTACTCACAAAAGGGTTAAGAATATTTGGCTTTTGGGTTTTAATTTCAGAATGAACATAAAATTTCTCAATTTTTTTTTTTTTTTAAAATGAACTAAATGAGGCCAGCTTTAACTTTAGACTGCACATTTCCAACTGTTCAATGTTTCAGTAGTTTTTGCACATCTTGCTGACCTGTAACATGCACCTGCTCCAGAATGGGCTCCTGAAACTCCTGTTCTGAATGGATTAGTAATTGTGCAAACGCAGCCCCTCTCTGTTCATTTCAGTAGAAGTTCCAAGAACATCTAAATGGTTGCATTTGGGTGTAGTCGGAACTCCCATTGAAATGATTGGAGACAGGCTGTGCTTACTCAGTCACTTCTCCATTCAGAACAGGAGTTTCAGAGGCTTGTTCTGGAGACAGGTGTGGGTGCCAGAGGTGGGCCCTGCTATCTGACTTTGATGGCATGTCCCATCAATGTCTATGATGATAAACAAAACCTGCATTAAAAATACTTGATAAAATATGCACATGTACAGGTGCCCTTAGATTAGGATCCCACGTAGAGATCAGAATGCTATTGAAAACTATAGCAGCATGTGCTTTCACCACAGTTTCACCTACAAAAACCGAACAGCTATTAGCAATCAATTTGAAATGATGATTTACAGTAAAAGCACACGATGGAGTGATTTCAGTTGCCTCATAGGTCCCATTTTTTATGAACCCAGCCTAAGTAACAGCCAAAATACATAATATGAGTTTTGTGGATGTACAGATATAGCAGAGTTTGACTTGACGGTGATATTACAGCATTTCGTGTCATTCGCTCTTAAACAGAAACCATTAGAAAGTTTTGAAAAAGTTGAGATAACATTCTGTCCCGTGATACCATGGTGCGTCATCTGCCAACTTTAGTTTTGTAGGTCTACTCATCTCAGCTATTGCAAGTGCAACTGCTTCCATTTTATTGCACTGTGTGCAAGTAAGGCTATGTTCACACGGCTTATTCACGCCGTAATTGCGGGACGAATTTCGCCTGCAATTACGGCATGTGCTCCGGAGCGGGGCGGGGGGACAGCAGCTCGCCGGCCCCATAGACATTCCTTATCCACGGCGCGTATCCCGCCAGGATAATTGACATGTCACTTTCTCCCCGCTCGCCGTATTGAGAACTGTGGATTACCGTAATGACTGGGACGGATTTCAGTCGTATTTCGCGCAGTACGGCGTGAAATACGGAACGAAATCCATCCCAAAATAAGCCGTGTTAACATAGCCTAAGGCAATCGGTGCCATAAGTTTCGACTCCTAATATGTGAATAAAAGTCTAGACTGTCTAGTGGATGAATCAGTGGAGTGGAGTGGAGTGGAGTGGAGTGGTAGGTAGTCACAGGTCCTATTTAAATATCTTTATTTTTTATGTTCCATGTTTTGGGCAACACTTGACTAAAAAGGAAATTAACTTTATGAAAAATATAAAAATGTTGCAAACATATTTATCCAAAAGCTATTTAGAATATGTTACTGACACAATTTCAAGATTTTTGGCATTTTATTTGCATTTGTTATATATGCAAATGCTAATAGAGGCTAGAAAGGCAGAACAAAACTCTACAGCTTCGTTAGCGATGCTCTTAGGAGAGATCTTCCCTTGAGCTACCCGAGCTCCCACACAGCCAGCCAGTTCTCTCACTCTCACTGAAGAGGACAAAATTCCGAAACAGCGCTTCGTAGATAAGATACGGTTGCTAAAAAAATCTTGCTTCCAGCGTGCAAAAGCAAATTGAGGATTTTTCAACACAGAGTCGCGTGGCTCTCAGCCCCTCCCATAAGCCTGTGATAGCAAGCTAAGTAGAGGGCAAAGCAAAACAAACCACAACCGCTCGTCAGTGCTCCCTTAGGGAATCTTCCCTTCCTTATACTGCAAAGACCTGAACAGGATGACGTGACACTCATAGTGTGAAGCATGCTGCTATAAAAACAGATGTGCCGAAAGCTGTGGGGGTGGTTTACAGCTTCTCTAGTGGTTTCAAATAGCCAGGAAATTTCTTAAAAAGTTAATTTGATATCCTGCATAGAATAGAGGCCACTTTCTAGAAACTATAATAGGACATATAAAATCAAGAAAGCAACAAATAAGCCCATTTCTTTGTAATGTATTGTAGGTCAGACAGATAATATCTGTGCTGTACTTATAAGCATAAGCTGGTCATCCTTTTTTCCAATAAATACACAATGCAGCAGTTAGGCTCATTCTTTCTATCCAGCTGCTACACTGATGCCTCTACCCTGTTTCTGGGACTACACTTGTATAATCACTTTCAAACTGATCACACTCCCCCACAAAGCTCTACACATTGCTTCACCTCTTTCCAACTCATTTCCATAACCTTACACCTTTCTTTACTTTTTGCAAAAAATCTAAAATCAAGGAACCGCATAATCTGAACTTTCCACTTTAACTTCCCGATTTTTCTAGAGCTGCATCAGTTTCCAGGAGTGTGATACTGTGGATAATCAGATTAATTACTAGCTTCCACAATTATCCCTAATTTGTCTTCTCCCCTACTAGTACACCCCCAGACTGGCCCACATGGAGCAGGGAAAACTCTCTTTCGGGCCCTAAGCATGGTGCCCCCTAGGGATGGTGGACCTGGAATTGCTTTTCAGGAAGAAATGCAGAGAGAGAAAAGCAGAAATCAAAAGGCAGGAAGCAAATGTTATGTGCAGTTAAAGGGGTTGTATAATTTCAATGGTCTTCAGAATAAGGGTACAGTGAAAACAAACAACTTTGCAATTGGATGTCATTAGCAAAGCTGTCTTGTTCTCACAGTGTCCCTTATCTTCGTTTTCTGTAAACACGGTTCCCCAGTGCTGGTCAGATTCCTCCTCCTGTCCTGTCATTGGCTGACGGCTCTGCTAATTTACATTCTGTCAGGCCCCCGGTCGGATTCACAGGAGAGAGCATTCCTGTCTCTCTCACTCAGAGTAAGGGATCAGCAGGAATTTCACTCTGCATAGCCAGAAGAAACAATAATACTGCAGGGCTTCTACAATCAGAAAACAGCAGAAATGTGCCTCGATCCCTGCTTCTCTCACTCAGAGTAAGGGGCCGCAGCAATTTCACTCTGCACACCCAGCAGAAACAAACTGCAGCTGATTCTACAATCAGAAAACAGCAAAATTGTGCCATGGTGCCTAACTCTCCTGCATAGAAGGGAGATCTGTGCCGTTCATAGTAGACTGGATTCAACTGTAACAAACCTCCAGCTGAGTGAAGAGAAGAGATCATAGAAGACTGTATAGATTGAATGCAGGTATGTGGTATTTAAACAGCTCTTACAAAATAAGACTGCAGGGAGAGGAACAGTGAGATGTGGATTCAGAGAGAGGGGAGGGGGGGGGGGGGGATGATGTCATCACCCTTCAGTTAAACACTCAGCTGGGAGGGGAAGAAAGGCCCCTGGATTTGTAGAGCTGAGAAATTGAAAATACTTTCAAACACACAAACTGAAGAAGCGATACATCCCCTTTAACTCCACCGATGGGCCCCAAGAATCAACTTCCCCATTGTGCCTAGGGCACACTAATCTGACACGGTCCTCCTCCATTTAACAGTATTTCCAACACCCCTGCATCCTAATGCACATAAAGGGGTTTTACAGTTTAGGCTAGTGGGACTTAAAAGAGTTTTCTCACCATGCAGTTTCAAAGAGCCAAAGCTAGCTTTAGACTGCTTGAGTTAAGACTCTGCAGGGAGTGACTTCCCATGGTCAAACGGCAGCAATCAGATAAGAGACAAAGGAGAGCGAGGTGGGGAGAAGTGGTCGGTAACCAGAGAAACTTGTGTACTCTAGGATGAGATAAAAACTTCTTTATCTCCCAACCAAAGCAAAATCAAAACAGAAATATATTTAGTAATAGTCTTCACTTACCTTTCCCTACATGTTAAAAGCCAGTTGTTGTGGTGAGTAAACCCTATTAAAGGGGTTGTCTCACTACAAGGATTGCTTTTTATGTTAAAGATCTTGCAAAAATAAGTCACTTTGCAATATGTGTCCATTAACAGTGTCCTACCTATTCCTAGATATCACCTCTTGTATGGGCTGCATCAGTTCCTCAGGTCGCTATAGCTACAGACCTGTTTGCTCTATCCTGAAAGGCTGCCAGCACTGGTTGCTATAGCTACAGACCTGGCTTCTACTGCAGCCTAGTGGAAACCAGTAAACACGCCCCTAAATTCAAAGTGAAACCAAGAAAACAGGACTGCGGTAACATGAATCAATGTAGTGAGACAACCCCATTAAGCTAGATTTGCCTGCCTTTCTACATGAGTATTTTGGTGTGTATATGTATAACTTGCACAATAAGCGCACATTGTTACATTTTATAATTTTATGTTTGATGCGTTACACAGCACATAAAAAAGTCGGCACAGGTCAATTCTTGGTGCATAAATGTGACTTTTACATATGTCGCTTTACAATGGAGAGTGAATGGGGATAGCAAAAACACCAAAATTATGTGTGTATTCATATGTAATGTGGTGCAAATTTTGAAGGTTAGCACGTCAAAAACGTAAATCACACAAAATGAAGGTGGTTGTACTGAAAAATACGCTTTAAAAATATGTGCAAAAAACACATGCAAATATATGCGCAAATGAAGCACGTTTTTCCCCTTGAAATGTGCGTGTATTTTTCAGCATCCTTTTTACGACCAAGACATAGATGTAATTGTAATTTCTGCTCAATGCAACAAATGAGCTATTGATTTATTCCTGTATTATTATACATTTGTAGAGTTTAGAAATATTTATTATAACAAGCTACAATGAGTCTCTGTAAGTGATGAGAGCTTCCCGGGCAGCAGTGGGAGGGTTAAGACTGCAGGAGCAGCTGCCGTTCTGCTGTGACATAAAAATAAAAAAGCCGGAAGGGAACTGCAAACCAAGTATTAGCTCTTTGGGACCGGCTGGAATATGATGTCATAGTTTGCCAGCGCGGCGGCGATTGGCCCGGCTAGCCAGCATCTGCTGAGAGCTCAGGGCTGCCTATTTGCCTGAGGTACAAACCTTTCACAGCGGCTTTGAATCATGCATGGTTGTCCTGACAACCTGAGTAGTGTCAGCTCCTGATAACAGAATAATGAGGCTGTCTGCTGGAGCCGGCTGAATCGTGGCCTTAAAACGTGTAATTATTAATACATCTTGGAAGGCGCTGCTTTCAAAGAACCTAAATCCATTCACAATGCATTCCTCCCACAAAGGGGAGTGTGGAGGGCTTATTTACAGAAGCCTTACTACTGCACATGCTACCAAGGGTCCACATTTACAACCGACGGAGGAGAGAAATCACCAAAGCATTCGCTCCGCTCTAAGAATAACATACTGAATGCAGACATAGGATACACTGACCTTCTGCAAAATACATCAGTGGTTGGTTAAGGGTGCTTTCACACGATGCGTTTTTGATGGAGGATGCACAGCAATTAATGCTGTACATTGCTGCACAAAAATTACGGTAAAACTGCGATTTTTACCACGATTTTGCAACGATTTTTGTGCAGCAATGTACAGCATTAAAGGAGTTGTCTCACTACAGGCTTTCAGCCTACTTCAGTGCATCTGGCAGCATAGGATTTTTGAATTCAGGGGCGTGCTTCTTGTCTGCCTCTTCTCCTCCCCCTTCCCCTCCTCCCCTCAGCACACAGACAGCTATCCTCCTCCAACTGCAGTAACTTCTATACAGCAGGGGGAAGGCGAGGGTGTTTGCTGCCAGAGTTAACCCTGTGTGTGCCTGCCTAGGTCTGCTGCTCACTGCTGGATCAGATGCACTGTGCTGCCGTGACCGAGCTCTTGCTGCTCCTCTCCACAGAGTCAGGAGATAGCAGGGAGAGGGCTGATCTACGAGTGTGGAGCCAGAGGTCTGTGAAGCTGTGTATGCTAATAGCGGAGCAGGGGGGGATGTAAAGGTTCCTATACCCCCTGCTTAGCATACAAATCTCCACGGACATCTCAAGCAACAACAAAACACAAACGCTGTCCTCCCATTAGAACAGACACAGGGCAGCTGTGAAGTGTGTTACTATAATCAGTATATGTCACTAATACAGCAAAGCAGGGGAGGGATATGAACCGTTCACATGCCCCCTGATCTGTTCTATTAGTATAGTCAAAGCTCCACAGACACATCATGATTATAGTAACACACTTCACTGCTGTCACTCTACTGACCACAGATCAGCCTCACTATGCTCTCCTCAATCTGTGTTAGAGAGCAGGAGGGAGCAGGCAACACAGGGTTAATCCACAGACACAGAAGCCAGAGCCCTCCCCCCTCCCTTCACTACAGAAGCATACTGTGCAGGAGGGTCTCTGTGCTCTGACCTGTATTCAGAAGCAGATGAGTCACCAGCAGTGACACCCAGTGAGATAAAAGTCAACAGGTCGGCTGCTATAGTGATTTGAGAAGCTGATGCACTCCTACTACCAGGGATAACTCAAAATCAGTAGGACATTTGTAATGAACATATATTGCAAAGCTGCTTGTTTTTTTAAAGATCTTTTAATTAAAACCCAATCATTGTAGCGATACAACCCCTTTAATTGCTGTGTCTTCCTGCACAAAAACGCATCAAAAACGCACTGTGTGAAAGCACCCTAAAGGGGTTTCCTGCTTTAGAAAATCCCTACCTGAGAGAAGAGCTTTTTGATAATAAGTTGATCATATAGCATCCACCTGCTGGAGCCTCCAGGGGACAGCTGTAACCTTTTGTGGAAATTAGAGAGCAAATGTTCAATTTCCCTGCAGCGTCACCACTGAGGAAATGAAGCATTACTCAGCCCCCATTCACATCAATGAGAACCGAAATACGGAAGGGTCCCCCCAAGGAGACTTTTTTTAAACGCTCTTACCTTATTAAGACAGGAAACAGAACCCCTTACCTCTTGAAAACTAAAAACCCCTTAGGGAAAATTTTGGAGATTGGATTTTTCCAATTGGAAGAATCTTCGCGTTTTCCTTGGCAGAAATCGAATGACCCAGTTTTTCCCCCGAGGTTTTTACTTTGGTCCGGGGTTTTAGCTCCTTTAAATGGGGCAAAAACCGCGTCATTCCACCCAGAGCAAAAATCAGAAGAGCGCTGTTTTTAAATGCAGAGTTTTAACCCTGGGAACCCTTATGGTGGAAGGCAGAAGGAAAAACCACTCAGAAATTGTGCTACTCAAAAGCTCTTTAAAAAAATGACCTTGTTTGACTAATAACACATTTGGGGGGGAAAGGCATTTGTGATGTCAAGCTGCGGGGTCACATGATATGCATTCAAACAACCCCAAACACAACCCCCTTTGACACCAAAGCTGAAACGATAAAACCAGCCAGCTCCCCCCTCAAAACATAGGCATAAAAAGTTGCACAAAAAAAACCCCCTCAGGTCAGAAAAAGTAGCATGTGTTAGCATTTTTTTCTTAAAAATTTAAATATTTTTGTAGAAAAAAAAATATAGGTTGACCCCAGGGGTGGAGTGGGGTTTTTTCAAAAAAAGGGGAAAAAACCGACCCCCAAATTATAAATTATTGGTCCATTATTGATGCGTGCAAAGAGCAAGGGAAAGGGGGTTTTGGGCCATTCTATGCTCCCTATTTTCACCCTACAATGGGGAGTGTAATTGATAACATGGACAGGCAAAGCGCTCCCCAAAGGGGAAAAACCTTTCCCAGGGCAAACAGATTTCAGAAAAATTTTTCACCGCTTTAAAGAAGTAGAAGAGCCAACATTCTCAAAATTTTGTGGCTGAGGCAATTCCTTTTTACCCTACATTTTTTTAAAATTTGCCCCTCTGGTCACCCCTTTGCCACCAACCCAAGTTAGTGTAGGAGGCCGTTCTTAGCTGGAAAATTGAGATCGATGTGGGTCTGTATGCGGGTCGATGGGGGCAAAATTTCCCAAAAAAAATTTAGAGACTCCCCCAAAGTTCGCTGTTTTTTGTTGTAAAATCATATCCAATAAATAATTTTACCTGACAAGCAAAATGGTAACAATGTTTTTGAACTTGTGACTTTCGGCTCCATTTCCCCTCCCCTTAATTTTTTTCATGAGGCTTGTAATTTTAAATTTTCATCTTTTTCCCATCTTTATACATAATTTTTTTGCAAGTATTTTGCATCTGCTTACCCGCAGATTTTTCCCGTAACTGATGTTTGTTTTTTCTCCTAAAAAAACAAAATGTTAAAATTTTTAATAATTTTTTTTAGTATTTGGGAAATCCCCCTTTTGGGTTTTTTAACTGCCCGAACCTTTTGGGCTCTGATCAAAATTTAAGCATATTTGACCAAATTGAACCCAGTTTTCTACCATTCCCAATGTTGTGCAGACTGGGGGATAAGCTTTTTTCTTTAAATCTACCCAAAGTGTTCAAAAGTCAAAACATTTTACCCTTTGTTGTCAGTGTCTGTTCTACTAAAACCCGATTATTGTATCATAAAGGATAAACAGCCGTGTTTCCATTTTACTCAGTAAAGTTAAAAACTTAAACTGCTATGTATGAGGGTAGGAGTCGGGGAGGGGTTTGGGGAAAAATTGAGGAGCGGGGCTTTGGCTTGCCGACTCCATTCCCTGCTGCTTTTTCTAAGTTAAGGTGTCCCGCGGGGTGTTATCAGAGATAGTCAATCTTCCTTATGTCAGAGATGGCCATCAATCACTGATAACACCGCCTATTGGACGCCTTAAACCAGAGTAAGGAGGGACTTAAGTGTAATACAAATTCAACTGAACTTTCCCACGGGAAAAAAATACAATCTCTCAGCTTTCCTTCTCTATAAAATGCTAAACAAAAAGATCGATAGGGAGTTCTGGACGGACCCTTCAAAAATTGGCCCTAGAAAAGGGGGAAAAAGGAAATCTTCGTAAAGCAATTGCTGAATATACTGGACATGAATGGGCAAATGTAGCAGGGTAAATGTAGTAATACATGGACTGACCGAGTCCACCAGACCAAGAAGTGCTCTTCCACAATTTTACCAGTAAGGGGGAAGAAGGGTGTATCCTCTCTATCCTGCAGGAATGTAGCTCTCGTTTACATCGGCAGAGGAAGAGATTTTATAACATCTATCTTCTCCTACAGATAGTCCCGGTATGATACTACCATCCTACCTTGTAAGAGTATACGAAGGAATTCTCTATAGCAGTAATCACAGTGTGCAAGATCTGTAGACAGATGGCACTGATTGTGGTGGAGACACAATCTGCATAATTACTAAGGAGAAAAAGCTGAAACTTCACACTGATTAAAAAATTTTTGGAGCCGCCTCTTATCAGATAACGAAAATTATGTTAAAAATAGATGAAAATAGCAACATGCGCCAAAAATAGCAGAGGAATTACAGTATCAAAAGCGTCCCATAATACTGCATGGATTACATACTATGCAGAGCAGCACTACAGCTGTTGTAGGACTACAACTACCAACATGACCCGCAGGTGTTTGCTCAGTCTCAGTAGGTGGACTTTATTTCAGCCTTTACTAGCTCATTAAAATAGTACTCATAGTACTAATAGCATTCATCAGGGGCGTGTAGGTGTTTTATTCGGGGCTCGGGCCCCGATAAAACCCCTGTGCCCCGAACCTCCGGGCTCCAGGCCGCTGCCATGGGCCTGGTGCCCCGACCTGCCCTGCAGCTCTTGTGCGTCCGCTGGACGCACATACAGCGGAGGGCTTCTGCGGAGAGAGAGCGAGCACTCCTGCCGCAAGCCAGTGTCGGACCGGTCCGGGTCCGACATGCGGGCCGCCGAGTCCTCATAGCGCTGAGGACCCCGCCCCCGGCCCCCGTGCTGCTCAGGGGGCAGCGGCGCAATGTAATGACGTCATCACGCCGCTGCCTGTCCTCGGGGCACACGCGTAAAGGCCGTGCGCCGAGGAGCTGCCGGAGGAGCGTGGGCTGAAGAGGACAGAGCGCACTCTTTGGGGGAACTAAGGTGAGTATTAAAATGTTGTTATTTTTAGCGTTTTACCTGCGTGTTGCCCTATTAACTGCTTGTGGCCCCAATATACCTGCCTCAGTGCCCATATACTGCATGTGGCCTATATACTACCTGGGGCCCCATATACCGCCTAGTCCCCCTATATACTGCCTCAGTGCCCCATATACTCCCTGTGGCCCCCTATTAACTCCCATGCGGCCCACTATACCTGCCTGCGGCCCATATATATCCCTGTGGCCCCATATCCCCGCCTGTGGCCCTATATACTGCCTGTGGTCCCATATATACTGCCTGCGGCACCCTATACCTGCCTGTGGCCCCCTATATACTGCCTATGGCCCCATATATACTGCCTGAGGCCCCATATATACTGCCTGAGGCCCCATATATACCTGCCTGAGGCCCCATATATACCTGCCTGTGGCCCCCTATACCTGCCTATGGCCCCATATACCTGCCTGTGGCCCCCTATACCTGCCTGTGGCCCCCTATACCTGCCTGCGGCCCCCTATACCTGCCTGTGGCCCCCTATACCTGCCTGCAGCCCCCTATACTGCCTGTGGCCCGATATTCCTGTCTGAGCCCCTATATACCTGCTCAGTGCCCCTATATCTATATCCCTGCTTGAGAGTGCCCCTATATTTATATACCTGCCTGGAGTGACCCTATAATCTTTATACCTGCCTGACATTGACCCTTATCTATATAACCTGCCTAAGTGACCCTTTATTTATATACCTACCTAACTGAGGGGATTATATACCTATAAGTAAGGAATTGCTGAAAATGTGAGGTTCTAAGATATTTGTGTCCAAATCTCAGGGACGAGTCGTGGCCGGGAGAAAATCAGATGAAGGTAAGAACCGGATGGGAAGAAAAAAGGGAAAGTGAACGACGTGATCAGAAAAGACGTTCCTGTGAGTCACTAAATGTAACGGGCAGTGTAACCACTTATATTTCTGCAGACCCTACATACAAACAAGAAATCTTCGCTATCTGGTCACTGTTATGGCGGGTGGTATATGTAATCAGAGCCTGTGTAAGTGATGGTCACATGGGGGGGCCCGGCATTTGGTCGGGGTTTTTGGCAGGATTATTTGGTCCTTTGTAGTAATAGTTTTGGGTCTTGGTTTTGTAGGAGTTTTTTAGTAACAATCATTTGTCCGGTAGATTTTGCTCCATGTATCAGTGGATTATATGGTGACTGTTATTTAGGGATAATTACACTGTCTTTCGGAGGTGAGCGGTTTTGAAAAAGAAAAAATTGTCATTGGTGATTTTCATTGTGCTGTGACTGTTGAGGCAGGTATATAGATATAGGGTCACTCTATGTGGAATATGCTGAAAATTAGTGGCAGGAGCAGAAGGTTTTTCTCTGTAAAAAACACATCCGCAGTTCACAATGTGGCGTGAAAAATGTCGTGTGAACCCCGCCCTATGAGCAAACACAAAGGGGCCCGGGCCCCGGATGTTTTAGGACCCTAGCAACGCCCCTGGCACTCATTAAAACAAAAAGCACAATTACAACATATATCCCTGTCAACAGTCAGTCTAGGTGTGGGCTGCTGTAAAATACAACGCTGACATTTGCAGAGCTTGGTTTTCCGAGCACTTTATTATTTCGTATTTGATCCTACCTTTTTATTAGGGACGTCAGCAGGTAGGATCTTAGGTAAGCTTAAGGTGATCAAGCCTAGTATGGTTATCGGGCTTTTTCTTACCTTCATCTGACCATTTATTCAAAAATAAGCACATTTGCTTTTTTACCTGCTGGTGCTTTGGGTTTTTCACAACAGACCAGACACATCTCCCTGATGCATCCCAGGGATTTCCAATTTGTGGCTGAGTGCACATTGCATCTGACCAAACGTGTAAGTTATAACGTATACATTAAATGTATGCCAAACGTGCACTCTTGAGCAGACGTTTGATTGGGTAGCTTTGTTTGTATTTTTCATGACCCATAAAAACGTATACATTTACAACATGGGCACAAACACTAGGATACAGTTTCCATCGACAAACATTGTAAAAAAACGTATACTGTAATGTATACTTTTTTTTTTTTTTTACTTGAAAAAGCACAGAGCCTTCCATCTTCCATCTGTTAAAATTAAACGCTTATTCCCCTTTCCCCCCCCTTTTTTTTTTTTTTTTTCTTTTCTCCCTCTCTCTTTTTTCTCTCTTTTCCTCTTCTCCTTTGGTATGTTTGTGAGTGATGTCCGTCCTGTATTTGTCCTGTCTGTCCAAACTGATGGCCAAAGAGATTATCCTTTTTTTTTTTTTTTTTGCCTTTACGTGGACCTATAAATACCCCCACAGCCCAAAGGCCACCTTTTCTCTTCATACCATCTTACCATGGTTCACTGGTTCTCTATGGTTTATTTTATGGTAGTTTGTTGTACTGTTAGCATTCGCTGGAGACATCTTCGAGTAATGTCGTGTATCATTATCTTTTATTACATTGAGATTCTTTTGCATACTCGACTTGTTTAACCTATAAACTGTTGCTTTTTGTTTTAGCACATTGCAAATTTATTTTGATGTCATGATCACAAGTTCGCATTCAATTTTTCTTGTATTCCCTTTCAATAAAGCTTTTTGAATTGTAAAAAAAAAAAAATTAAACGCTTATTTAATGGAAAGTGTAAAAATGGACACTATGGGCGACATGTATGAACAGGGCTGCGCAGAATTCTGGCCTCAAAAAGCTGTAGTAGATCAGTTCTATAGATGTATGAACAGGCATACTCCAAAAAGAGACACTTTTTAGTTTGCCAAAGTTTTGGGGCGTCACACCACATTAGTAGAAGTAAACACATTTGTGATTCTTTGACGTCAAACCTAGGTGCAGAACACTTAGGGCGCATTCCCACGGCAGTGGACAAATACCGGCCGGTATTTGTCCGGTTTTGCGGCCGTCCCCACGATGAGCGGAGAACAGCCCTCCCCCCTCCCATTGAATTGTTCATATTCCGTCCGGAAACCGGACGGAAGAAGATGAACATGTTCAATGTTTTGCCGCCGGACCCCCAGCGGCAAAAACCGTCGGGCGGCAAGCCCGTGCAGTGGGACTGCTGAAAGGGTTTTCCATAGGCACAATTGTGCTCATTTTGGGCCCGGGTTTTTTCAGGGCGGTCTGAAAAACCCGAAAAAACGGCCGAAAACCCGTGCCGTGGGGACATGGCCTTTAGAAACAGCCACACCAAGTTAACCCTTCCTGACGGAACGGTCATAATAATATGGCTCTATTTTTTTTCCTTTTTGCCTTTCAAAAGCCATAACTTTTTTATTTTTTCACCTACGTAGACACATGAGGGCTTTTATTTTGCGGGACAAAATGTGAAAAAAAAACGTACTTGCGCTATGTTTGTGGGAGTTTTTTTAGAGAGTTTATTCTTCGGTAAAAATTATGTGTTCTATGTATTCTACAGCTTTGATAGCACCCGGCAATAGCAAACATGTAGGGTTTCCGTTATGTTTTGGTACCGTAAAAAAATTCCAAACACTTTCTATTTTTGAAATTTGCGCCACCGTTTTGTGCGACCAACAACTTTTTTGTGCTAACACCTATGGACTTCAGTGAGGCGGCATTTTTTGCGGGCTGAAGTGTACTTTTTATTGCTAGCAGTTTGGAATGGATGCGACTTTTTTGATCACTTTTATTCCAATTTTTATGGGACGTGAAATGACCCAAAAAAATCAATTTTGGCGTTTGGATTTTTTTTCTTTCTACGGTGTTCAGCGTTAGGGATAAATTATATTTTATTTTTATGATCGGACTTTTTTGACGCGGGGGTGGATACCAAATATTGTGTAACTTTTTATTAAATTTTTCTTTTTTATTTTTAAAAAGGGGAAAGGGGGGTGATTTGAACTTTTAATATTTTTTTTTTTGTACTTTAAAACTTTATTTATTTTTTATTTTTTTTTTACTTTAAAGGGGTTTTGCCACAATGTAATGTTGACGTGGGATCCTCCAAAATGGGTATTTAATACTTTTCTAAATATATGTGTTTTCAAAATTGCAGCCCGAGAGAGCTACAGGCTGCCTTACCTGCCCTTAGTTACTTCAAAGCTTCTATTTGATACGACCTGACAAAAGCTGCTGGCCGGGCTTTTGGGAGAGAACCTTCTTATCTGATGAAGGGGCTGAAGAAGCTTTCAAGGCACCTGGTAGAAATATGTTGTTTTTTTGTACACAGATCCACTAGTTGTAGTTTGATTATTTGAGTGAACATGTCACACGATCCCTTATGCCTGGCTCTGTGCTCTGGCTGTGTCTCTCTCTCTCTCTCAGCTTGCTTCTTAGCAGATAAGGCACGTCCTGGCAAAACCCCTTTAACATGGAGTCCCCCTATGGTGCTTGACCACTAGGGGGGCGCGATCGTTAATACAACCTACTGCATTGCCTAGACAATGCATTAGGCTGTACCAAGATGGCCTGCGGCCAGAAGTGGGGCAAGCGGGAACATAGCAGCGATCAGAGCCTTTACAAGGCTCCCCGCTGCCATGTTAGCCCGTCGGGACTCAGCAATCTTATCGCTGATGTCCCGATCGGGCTGAAGAACAGTGCGCGGTACTGTTTTTCAGTCATTTAGACGCCGTGGCCATCTTTGTTGCAGCGTCTAAGGGATTAAACAGCGCAGGCAGGAAGACACCGCCCCCCGTGCTGAAACCGCCAGGTGTTAGCTGCGATTAGCGCTTACCGGCGCTATGATGTACTCTACGTTATAGGTCGGTAAGGGGTTAAAGGTGGTCTGTCTGAGTTGTCGTATTAGCACTAGACTGCGCTGTATGTTTGACTGCAGAAGAAACAGGTTTATACATTCTGGCGCAGTCTATACTGCCTTAAAAGCATTTGAACCTGGTCTGTCCGCTCCAAAATTCATACATGTCGTCCATATGAATGCATGTTAACACCCGTCCGCCTAGAAGAGTCAGTGAACACGTTAACACATCCATTTTTCCTGCATCAGAAGGGATCTGTCACCAGTTAAAAAAAAAACGCGCCTGAAACAGGCGTTTAAGCGGGCGCATAGTACGCGTGGAAATACGTCATGTGAAAATACCCATACAGAGTCTCCGAGTCTAGTAAGCTCCCCCTAGTAAGATACATGGGCGTAACTATATCCATAGTGACCGCTTTAGGGCCCAGCGGTTGAGGGACCCAATCAGGTACAATAACATTGTTCCTTTTTAGTAAAGCAGAAGTAGCTGGTGGCTTTCTACTCTCCAGCAATACTTTTTGGGGTCGCCGATATACACTGGTAGTGTTTATACCTTTAATTATTGCTATCTATCCTGCTATTTTAGTTTTATAGTCATTGGATTGTTGGGGGCCCCATCTCATTTGTTATGGGGCCTATAAATTCTAGTTATGCCCTGGTACACGACTATATGTCTTTTGGGCTAGATTGGGCCTGAC